>CAJNIZ010020358.1:15600-78716 GCA_905231905.1 Symbiodinium pilosum | reverse complement strand
CTTAACCCAAAACCCTTAACCCAAACCCTTAACCCCAAACCCTTAACCCAAAACCCTTAACCCTTAAACCCAAAACCCTTAACCTCGTTTTTGGAGCCTCACCTGCCACCTTGGAGCCAAAGGTCTGGGTAGGCCCCTGGGATATTTAATATTGGCCCTAATGGCTTTAATAAGGGATAATGGAAAAGAAAATGGAAGCTACTATTTAGGGTTTAGGGTGTAGGGGTTTAGGGTTTAGGGTAGGCCCCTGGGGATATTGAATATTTCCCTAATGGCTTTAATAGGGGACCCTATATATGAATATTTTTCAAAGGGTTTTAGGGGCCAGCCCAGAGGTTTGTTGTGAAGATGAAGTTGTCCTCCACGTCCTACAAGTTGCTTGGCTCTAGAGCGAAGGGTTTAGGGCTTGGGGGTGTAGGGTTTGGGGTTTTAGAGTTTAGGGTTTGGGGTTTGGGGTTTAGGGTTGGCTTGGGGCTTCAGTGGGCTAGTGCTTAGAGGGTAGAGGGTTTGCGGTTTCCTTTTTAGGGCTCATGGTTCAGGGTTTAGGTCTTCGGGTCTTCGGCTGCGGGGTTTAGGGCTAGGCTTTTGCTCACCTTTAGGGTTCACCTTCCCAAAATATCATGATAAGTACCCCATATAGCATTGCTTTAGAATGACGGTAGTGCGTGCCCAGTTTTTTGAGGGGTTGCGCAGGCTGGTTTGGGAGAGGGCAGCTCTCTCTCTCTCTCTCCCTCTCTCTCTCTTTCTCTCTCTCTAAAAAGACCGATTTGCATCCTTTGACAGCACAGAGAGTCCCACCAGAGAGTCCCACGTTCTATGCTCCGGAAGATGATGTGTAGGGTCTAGGGTTGAAACCTTTCCGGTGTTGGAGTTTAACGGACCATATCAGCTCCTGTATTTGGTAGTTTCCCTAAATAAGGGGACCTCAATATACACCCCAAAATACTATAATCCTTATTATGGGGACCCCCAAAAAGGTATCCCCTAATTTTGGGAAACCCTAAACCCTAAACCCTATAAAATCCTGTAACCCCTATATAACCCCCATATAACCCCATATCCCCCTTTAAAGGGTACCTCTAATTTTGGGAAACCACCATTTGTATGGGAGGGCTGGCCCTACACCTCAACAACGCAGAGTGTTGAAACAGCCGGTTTAAGGTTTAGGGTTTAGGGTTTTCTCCCAGGCAGCTGGGTCTGGAACTGGACGACATCAGCGATAGAGGCCCAAGCCTCCGAAAAGTTCACCCAAGAAATAACATGCAGCTACAGGGATTCTAGGGATCATATAGGGGTTAAACGGTACTATAATGGGGTTATCTGGAAGTTTCCCAAAATTAGGGGTACCTTTTTGAGGTCTATATTGGGGTTCCCTCATTTAGGGAAACTACCATATAGGGGATAATGGAAACTGAAAATGGAAGTTAGTAAAATGGGTTATATATGAGCTATAGTCTAAACTCCAATCCCCTATATAGTCTTCCTACATAGCCCCGCGGGAGGGTATATATGATGTAGGGGCTCTGTGGACTTTGAAGGGCTGATACTGGGTTGCTGTCAAGTTTAAGGAACTTAAACTAAGCTACTACAATAAGGATACCGTATTAGCTACTATGTAGATATGAATATATATATATGTATAGCCACATTGTGGTAACTTAATTCGTTTAAGTGCCTTAGCGACTGCCTTGATAGGGTTCACAGTTTCGGGTAGACAAGAAGGTTGTGCAAATTTCCTGTGAACTACCCTAAACCCAAAACCGTAATTATACGATATTGGGGTCTAGAGCAGCTACTTTTTTGGAGGGTCCCAGAAGAAGGCCCTAAACCCCAAACCTAAACCGCTTAGTGGAGTTGGTCTTAGCGTCTTCGCCTGTTGGTTAGGAAACCCCAATGTGCCATAATCCTTCTTATGGGAACCTCCAAAAAGATAGTTGGGGAAAAAACACTTTTCGAAGGACAGTAGTCGTAGGGCTTTAAAAGGTTACATCTTAGTTGGGGTTCGCGGTGAACAGGGCATAGCAGAAGCTTAGCATTTGAGTGGGTAATGTGTGACCTTTTCAGGTATATAGAAACTTATTCATATAGAGGTTCAGGAGAATTTGTATGCAGACTCTACATGTTGTTATAGCTCCCCATAGCTCCCCTAATTGGGGTCATGCTGCTTATCCCCCTACATAATCTACATACTAAGTCCCCTGAACCTCCAAGTGCTGTAGTCCCCCGTAGGTAGATTGAATATCGTTTTATCTCCATATACCCCATATTCTATCTACTTAAGGGGGACTATATACCCTAAACCCTAAGCCTTAAATAGTAGTTTCCATTTTCTTTTCCATCATTCCCATAGAACCCCAATATAACCCCTAATATTACCCCCAAATTCTAGTTACTTAAGGGGACTATATCAGTCAAGAGATACCAATTCTGGGCCAGACAACTTAGCACTTCGGGAAAGAGGGGAGGGGTTAGCAGCTGGCAGCGGTTTAGGGTTTAGGGTTTAGGGTGCGATACAAGAACCCAGAGGGCCCAAAACCCCTTAATTAAGGAATATACCTTAAACCATACTAGGATCCATAATATGATTTACGGTATACTCCTTAATTCAGGGGTCCGGGGCTCCCTGGGAACGGTGACCCTCTTTGAGGATTCAGACATATTCGAGGGTTTAGGGTGCGGGGCTTCGAGGGTTGGTGTCTTTACGGGAAACCCCACTTCTGAAAATTTCAAGGTGGAACAGCGCTTCATAACTGCGCTTGCCAGACAACTTCGGCCTGTCAACATGTCAATTTCTAAGCCGGCTGAAACCATCCTTGCATGAGGGAGGACCTTTACACTCCTTGTTCTCCTTATCCTATGTGCTACAGGATTCCTTCGAGTACCACCCCCCCCTTCCTGACTTCTAAACCTTGCTCAGCGGAATATCACAGGTGTTAGCCGCGAGGATTGCCGATTGCTCCTACGAACTGCTTGACATGCGTGAATATGTGGGAAATCCTTGTGAAATAGTATACTGTAATACAGTATAAACTATTATGATACAGTATAATGAGGGTTGGTGGGTTCAACGTTTTGAAGTTTAGGGTTTACGGCTTTAGAACCACTTGAAGGCTCAGGGGAACAGAGTAAGTAGAGTATGAGGGGTTATAGTCCTAATTCGTGTCAGTCTGCGCATGTCCCCACTTGCTATGGCCCCTGAGCCTTCAAGTACTGTAAACCCCCTTACACCCCATCAATGTTTAGGGTGCAGGGCTTAGGGGAACATAGTACTAAACCCCTAAGCCCTACACCCCCTAAACCCCATTTTGCGGTTTAGGGCTCAAGGTTTAGGATTTAGAGGAGCAAATACATTCCCCCAAACTAACATGGAAACCCATATAGCTCCCCTTTAAAATGACTCTAGTCTTTATAGGGCCCTTTTTGGGTTCCATGTTAGTTTCTGGGGGGGTATTTTGCAGATGCCACATCGGCAGGCCCCATGATCGTCAACTTTGCGCCAGGCATTGCTCAGGAGATTGCTTAGCACTTCAACACCTAAGCCCGTAGTATTTTTTTGGGGATACTATGGCACCCAATATAGAGTAAGATTCTATCCTCCTTTTGGGGTATAGTATTTTATATAAGGAATATTATTTTACTAGGTTCAACCACCAAAAAAAACGCTACTCACTTGGAGGGTCATGCGGACTTTGTAAGTAGGCTTTTGGTTCAGGGTTCAGGGTAATAGCCCCTATAACCCAAATAGTAGCCTTAGTTATCCCCATTATTAAACTACTTACTAAGTCCCCAAGACCCACCAAGTAGAGTTCTTTGGCAATCCTTCTATTGAATATTCGTTTCGCAAATTGGGGGTACTTTTTTGAGGGGTCCATTCTTATCTTAGCGTCCTGGGGTCCCCCTATCCGGGTTTAGGTTTAGGGTTTAGGGTTGGGAGACTACCCTATAACCCATCGACTGATTGAGTCTCCCTCGACCCAAGAAAATTAGGAATGGGATCCGGATCTATGTCTGGGCTTAATCCTAAACTTGAAGTTGAAAATCCTACTGTAAGGTTCGGTGTTTACGGTATCGGAGCATTGTGTTGACCCCCGCTTGCGCGACTACGTTCGCGTCAGAGCGAGGCAAGCATGTCGTGTTGCTGTCTCCGATCGGTTCTTGGCTACCACAACCCAAGACTGCACTGTATCATACATCTTCTTCTAGCTCCGCTTACCTCAGGCTACAGGTCAGTGGTGCGAATTGCTCCCTGATCTCTTCGTGCATGGAGTGGCATGCTGTTCGGTCGCAGCAGGCTAATGGATGTGTTCTAGCTAGGAGGGGAAACACTCCAGTTATAGTCAGGTCATAGCATGTGGGTTTTCCGATATAGATAGTTTCTTGTGAAGCTACACAACTGTTTCGAGACATGCCTGCCAAGCTTCCTCGTAGTTGCAACATTTGGGCATTCGAAGCAGATACGGACATTTTTCCAGAAATAGGGGTCCCCAAATCAGAAGAATATAGCCCTCAAGAGGCGGACAATTTGTTGACCTTGAACCCTCTGATATCTCTATGTTGACCTTGTAAACCTCTTTAAAGTGACCGTGCGCAGGAGTTCAACACCAGCAACCCCGACAAGAAGATTGAGAAGTACGATCGCATTCTAGCCTCTCGCTTGGCAGCAGGATTTGGACAGGGTTTAGGGTGCAGGGTTTGGGGTATGGTTCTCAAGTATCCATAGTATGCCCTGTTAATGGATGGAGCCCTAAGCCACAGGAAGAAGGCTCATGTATGCGGTAGTTTCGCAACTTCGTCCATATACCTAGTAAGAACTCCCATAATCCCCGCCTAATCCCAATATAGCCCCTCTGAAGTAGATAGAATATGGCCTAAAGGGGTTTACAGTCCCCCTGAGGTAGATAGAATATGGGGTATATGGGGAATTGATTTTCATATACCCAAAGCCATATTCTATCTACTTAAGGGAGAATATATACCTTAAACCCTCAACCCTAAGTAGGGTTCAGGGCTGCATTAGATTTCTGAGAACCTCCCACCCCCCACAATATACATGAGCTCTAGTCTGGGTTTAGGGTTTGGGGATACATAAGCTATATAGTCTAGACTCCTTAAATTAAAATGCATGTTATATACGGGATTATGTCGACGATTATTGGGCGTATTAAGGGGGATACTACGAGTTTAGACCATAGCTCGCATATTGCATATTCCCTGCTCATTTTATGATGGTACTCCACGCGGCGCACTCATTTCCTTTGGGTGGACGGAGGCAGGCGAGGATTTTTCTTATCTTTTGGCGAGTAGTGCTTGAAGGTTCAGGGGACTTAGCAATTAGGTTCCAAATGGGGCTCTAAGTCGGTTATGTTGAGGTTAGCCCGCTTAACCGCATGTATAACCAGCTTGATAAGTCCCACCGTAAATCCTAAACCCCCTGAAACTTCAAGCAGGAACCCCGGCTTGCTTGTGGTTAGTGTTTGTTGGTTTTTCGCGAGGGAAGTTAGCTTGATCTGCTACGGTAACCGCTACACCCTAGTCCATGCCCCAGGCCGTGAACGGTGATGGCGGCGGAAGCGCCAACATTTGCGAGCAACTTTTGCGCAAGAGTGATTCAGGGTTGGGGCTGCGGGGCGTAGAGTTCTTAGATTTGGGGTTTAGGGTTTTGCAGCTGAGATTTTGCGTTGTGTGTTTCTGGTGCAGGCGTTTCAGAGTTCAGGGACAGGCCGGGGACCAGGAGGCTTGCTAAGGCTTGCTGCAATACCCTCCTCAGGGTTTAGGGTTTAGGGCAAACTGAAGCGCGCAAACCCTAAACCCTTACAAAGACTGCTGGTCCTCGAATGACAGATCCGATACGAGGCTTCGCAGATTTCTTATCGTTTGGGAAGTTGGGGGTGACTTCCGAATGAATCCTAGAGGTTAGGAGGAGCCCCCACCCTGTGCAGTAATAGTGGTAAGATAGGGATATAAGAGGACCCGAATAAATTGCTTATCATCCCGTATAGTCACCAGTAGGAAATATTGGCTGAAGCTCACACTGATGGGGAGCACTCAACCCCAAACCCTTAACCCTTCAACGCTATTCACTGCCAGGTGGGTGTTTTTAATCATAGGGGCCAGGGGCTGCTTCCGCACGGAGGATTATCGGAAGACAGGATAGTTTTGTGCAAGCTGTAATCTAAACTCCTTCAAAAGGTTTTTTTTTATAGGGGATTATATAGGGAAGAATCATAGGAGTGATGAAGAGGGATGCCAGAAGTTTAGATTATGGCTTCTGATTAGAGGCCTGCGCCAAAAACCCTTCACCAGAACAACCAGCCTTAGAAGGACCTCGCGAAAATTTCACGCAGCCGAAAGATGGACGTATTGCAGATCCTGGGCCTTAGGGTTTGATATAGGGCTTTAGGTTTAGGATGGCTACGGCTCAAGGACATGCCTGCGCAGCTTTGGAGCGGCGATGGTCTGATTTGGTTCGTGGCAGGAGTGAGAATGCTGGCATTGCCGACCCTTTACAGGCTGTGGCAGCAGGAGGCTGCCCGAAAGGACGCAGCAGTCCGAATCCAGGCCGTGTGGCGAGCATGGCTGGCCCGCCGAATGGGCACCAGCGGCGCCTGTGAGGGCGATACCAATTGAGCCCCTCACGTTTGGGCAGCGCTACGACCTTCCCTGCGCATTCAAATTCTGTTGTCCGAGACCACCGCAGTTGCTTACGACAAGATACTACACGACATTCACCAGCAACATTGTCAGACTTTGGTTGTTCTCTATGAAGAAGTGCCCATTGAGTATCTCCGAGGGGTTTGGTCACTTGCAGACACGAGTGCTGCGTGACGGGGCTTCTGGGAGTCCGGCAAACGAGCAGAGCCCGGATGCAAAAAGAGTGTCCCCAAACGAGGGTTTCCTTCAAACGGGAAAAGGTTTTAGTGTTCCAAGTTAAGGGGTATCTTCCAAGGGGGGTATAAGGATTATTCAAGAAGTTGTATAGGGATAATGGAAAATGAAATTGGAAGCTACCGTTTAGGGATTAGAGTTTAGGTTTTAGGCTTTATTTTGACATTGGCAGGCCTTAAACCTAGAAGCCCAAAACGCAAAGCCCTAAACCTACATGATCCTATGTGTAGCACTTAACAACCGGCTAAAACCCCAAGCCTAATTCATAAATCCTACTAACTACTAACCCTAGACCCTCAACTGTGTAGTATTTGATTTGGGAATACTATGGTACCCAACATAGAGTAAGATTTTATCCTCCTTTTGGGGTATAGTATTTTTTATAAGGAATATAATCTTACTAGGTTCAACCACCAAAAAAACACTACTCAGATGAGGGGGTACCTTTAAAGGGGGATATAGGGGTTAGGCTTTAGGATTTTGTCCCAAAGTTAGAGGTACCTTTACAGGGGGCTTTATAGGGCTTATAAGAAGTTGTATAGGGATAGTGGAAAAGAACATGGAAGCTACCATTTAGGGTTTAGGGTTTCCACCAAATTAGTAGTATCTTTTTTGGCGTCCCAATAACAAGGATCATAGTATTTTGGGGTCTATACATTGGGGTCCCCCCATGTAAGGAAACTACAACGCCCTATGCAGATTCCAAAATGTGCAGCCCAGGAAGTTGCAGAATGTGCTCCTGGAGCGCAGGGAGGACTCCTCCCGCACGTTGTTTGCGGGTTAGGGCTTTTGTGTTTTGGACAGATGTTTGAGATTGAGGGCTTGGCGTTCAGGGTCCCGGGTATTGCTAGGACCATGCTAGGTAATTATCCCTTATGCGTTCGGGTGGTGTGTTAGGTCAATGCCATTAGCTATAGCTCCTGAATGTGGAGTTATTAGGGCCAGGGCATTAGTATACCTACAATAGTCCCTTGTGGTGCCCATTTCTGGGTTGGGGGCCCTAAGCGCTAAACCCTATGATGGATCCTTGTTTCGAGTAGGGGTGGGTTGCTTGACCAGGTTATGTCCTATAGTCCCCGGTTATCACCGGTATAGATAACCTGAGGCTTTTCCTAAAACGCTCATAACCCCTATAAACTGTAGGTGCATCCATTTTTTTGTTTTTAACTGCCACTATGTACCTAAACTAGGTGAGATGTGACTTGCATATTAGTGTCCTTAAGCCCTAGACCATACACTCCATTATTCCCCCCAAGCTCTGAGCAAAAAAAGTAATCCCCAAACCCAAAACCCATATCCCTACATACCCTCATGCATCCCTGCATAGACCCTCTTGACCCAGACCCTAAACTGTAATCCCTAAAAGCGCTGTCATGTTTACATTGCCATTTGCACCCCATGCGAATGTCCCGCCTTGGCCCCGACGATGGGCTAATGTCGGGGTACACATAAACCCAGGTTTTAGGGTTTAGGGTTTGGCCCAGTATATACCCTGCAATTAACACTCAACATGCCCGGCCCTCAGAATCCCTAAACCCTAAACCCTAAACCCTAAAACCCTAGACTTAGGGCCCAAACTACCGGCCTATGCTTCCAACCTTACACTCAAAAATCCAAGCCCCAACCACAACATGCCCTAGAACCCCCTTTACAGGGCATCCTGAGGCTTAGGTTTAGGGTTTCTGGGTTTGGGGCGTAGGGTCTAGGGTTTAAGGTTTTCAGGGTTTAGGGTTCGGATTTAGGGTGCAAAAAGGGCTTAGGGTTTAAGGTTTTAAGGTTTTAGGGTTCCAGTGCTTACCATCTCCCATACTTTCAAGCTTATTGAGAATGGTAGGAGCTGGAGTTGACGATCTCAAGGCCAACACGTTACGAGGCGGCTGGCTCAGGGTCTGCTGGCTCTAAGTTTTACGTTTTCGGGTTTTAGGGTTTAGGGTTTTAGGGTTTTAGGGTTTATGGTTTAGGGTTTTAGGGTTTCAAGGTTTTGGGGTTTTAGGGTTTAGGGTCTGACGGAGACCTGAGTACGCAAGATAGAGAGAGAGGTTGGGGGCTTGGGCTTAGAATCAGTGATTCTCCCGATAATGGAGAATTACATGGGAAAGAAAATGGGGAATTGAAAGGAAACTCGGCTTAAATTGGGGTGTCCAGGGTGATGTATCGAAGGGGGTCCGGCAGTTCAGGGTAGTTCACCGGTTTTCTGGTGTCTGGTTAGCAGGGTGGGAAGGAATGGAAAAGAACATGGATACTGTTGTGTTAATAGCAGTTTTTTGGGGGCTACTAGAAGGACCTACTCTTAAACTTCTTGCTAACCCAGGTCGGTTCAGGGTTTAGTGTTTCGAGTAAAGTTTGGGACTGAAAAAATGGAGCGTCATACTGAACTTGTTGGGCAGGATCTTTTGATAACTGCTTCGTGGTTGCACTTGCAGTCCTTTTCTGCGCCCTTTTTAAACGCCTTCTAAGGGTCCTTACCATTGGGCCTCGCGGATAATTCTGCGAAATTGAACGAGACAGCTCTGCTTGGATCAGTGCAATGTTTCCTTTCAAGCTACACCCACCAAGGGAAGGCGAGGACCTTGCTTCACCGTAGCTAGCCAAAAATGTTTCACTCGACGTCAAGGTGCTTCTCAAGGGATATCCTATAGAATCCTGAAAGACCCTAACATTCCATTGTAACCCTCAACCCTAAACCCTTGTATACCCTTAGGGTCCCCAAAGCTTACTCCTTTGTGGGAAACCAAAAGATTTGACTCTTAAATCTCAAGCCCAAAGCCCAGATACCCGAACCCTAAACCTGTGAAGTGTTTGAGGGTCCAACAGGGACCGTTGCCCAGAAATCTCCAGGTGTCCCTAAAGCGGGACGAGAAGAGCCTTCTCGGGGCAAAGCTGACTTTCAAGGCCTCAGCAGTGTCAGGGTTAGGGCTTCAGGTTTAAGGCCTACTTGAAGGTTCATGGGACTCAGAAACTACTTATAATTGGAGTTATAACCCTACTTATAACTGGAGTAACCCCTATAAGCCCTTTAAGGCCTAGGACTTAGGGTTTCAGCTTTCTAGCTCATGGCGCTGAGTCCCAGCAGGCATGTGTCTTAATAGCTCCCGGTTCAAAAAGCGGTTATAACCCGATATTAGGTTTAGGGCTTAGGGTTTAGGCTATGTAGTGCCTGTGTAGGCCTATACAACCCCTATAGAGCCCTATAGTCCGTATATAGCCCTATATCATCCTTATTTACTGCAATCCCCATCGTTCAAAATAGGACAACAAGCAAGCAGCGCATGGTTCAGGTCCCCAAGAGCTTAATAGCTGCTGACAGGTTTCTGAGAATAGGGGTATCTTAATATTAGGGTTCTATAGGGATAATGGAAAAGAACATGGAAGCTACTATTTAGGGTTTAGGGTGTAGGGCAATAGGCTCTGGGTAGGCCCCTGGGATATTTGATGTTTTCCCTAATGGCTTTACTAATATTCAGGGACCCTATGTACGAATATTTCTCCAAACCCTAAACCCTAAACCCTAAACCCTAAACCGCGTTCTCCAATGGTTTTGGGGGCCAACCCAGAGAGCTGCGTCTCAAGGTTCTGGTTTTGTGCAGGGAGCTTGCGTGCTAAACCCTAAACCCTAAACCCCAAACCCTAAACCCTAAACCCCAAACCCTAAACCCTAAACCCTAAACCCGGATTTGTTCATGCCCCAGCGGACCACAACCAAAGGAGCCCTGGGAGGAGCTAGAAAGTAGAACCCCTTATTGGGCTTTTTTTTCAAATTACCCAACGCGGTTTAGGGTTTAGGGTTTAGGGTTAAGGGTTTAGAGTAGTATGCGGTCCATATTGAACCCTAAACCCGAAGCCCGTTCTAGATCCTCCCAGGTGTCTGGGAAGCTTTTCTCTCCATGCTTGGAGTGTCACTTCCAAACGAAAATGAGCTGTAATCTAAGCTCCTGAGCAGGGGCTATATAGGGGATTATATAGGGGACCACTATAGGGAAATAAGGGGGAATACTTCATTAAAATGGAAACCCACAACTGAATCCAAGGACGCGACCTTTGTACTGTTTGGGGGTATGGGATTCCTAATATTATGTATTTGTGCAAACAAGATCTGTCTTTTCTTCTTCGTAGGGCAATGTGGGCTACGGTAATATGAGCTAGCCACTGAATGCCCCTGCAATACTTCCCTATACAGTCCCCTATATAACCCCCCTAAGCAGTCTAGACAATAGCTCATAGGGCCCCGTTTTGAAAGGACTGCGGTCAATATAGGGCATTTTTTGACTCTTCTGATGGCTTGCTAGGCTCGATCGGCGATCGGGCTCATGTATATATGAAGGTTGGGGTTTATATATATATATATATATATGGCCTATAGGTATTATGAACCTTACTAAGTAAGTCCCCACAACCTTCCAGGTAGAGGCACAATCTTGAGAAACCTCCGACATATGTGCCTTGCAGAATATGCAGTAACAATGAAACTTATGAGTGAAAGGGTACATGGCTGGATGACCCTTTAGCACTGAGGACGCTGGTCGAACCTTATCTTGGTGGTTGGAAGAAATCGTACATGGGCGAAAGAAAATGCATTCCATTATGCCTCCAAACGTTGTTCTCATTGAATATTGAGGCTTCGACGTAGCACCCTGGGTTAGGGCCCCACCCAGTTGTAGCGATACACTAGGTATGACCCCGAATGTATAGTTAATAGTTTCCATTATCTCTTATGGTCCCTAGGTGGGTGGAGGCCCTCAACCCGCAGCGCTAAGCCCTCAATCCTCAAAGCCAAAGCCGCACACCTCTCGCAACCCCGTTGTGAGTCCTGGAGCTGTCCTCAAGCCCTTTAGGGTTTTAGGGTTTAGGGTTTAGGGTGAGGGGGTTAGGGTTCAGGGTTTCTCTTACTCACACCCCTTACCACCCCCCTACCACCCCTGGTAAGGTTCCCCCTCGACTAAAACACACAGTGGTTGTGCAACCTAAAATTTGCCCTAAACCCAACCGTAAACCCTAAACCTGCAAACCCCTAAACCCTAAAAACCTTTCAGCTACACGGGAGGGAAACAAGCTTAAAGCCTAAGCTCTAAACCCTTCAAACCTTACCCCCCGAAAACCCAAGGGCCCCAAGGCATGAACCTCGAAGGCTCATGGGACTTAGTAACTACGTATTTATAACTTTAGGGCTTAGGGTTCGGGGTGGATCATAAGTAGGGTTAGAAGCCCAGGTATATGTAGTTACTCATTTCCATGGGCCTCCAAGTCATATACATCCTGCAGTCCCCGCCAGAAACCATTGGAAGCATGGTAGCATGGGTTAAGGGTTTAGGGTTGGTAGTCAAAAAATAAAGCCCGCTAAAGGGTCTAAAAAATGGAGCCAGCCAAAAAAGATCCCAGTATTACATTGGGGAAACTCGAGGTTTGTAGGGCAGTCCCATTTTCTGTATATTTTAGGGTGTCTGATACCTTACCTTGCCCTGGATCCAGGCAAGTTCTACCGGGCCTCTCGCTTGGCATGGAAGTAGGGTTTGGGGTTGAAGGTTCAGGGATTGGGAGGGTCTAGGCTTGAGGGTTTGGGGTTGGAGATTTAGGGTTTGGGAGGGCTGGGCTTGAGGGTTTGGGGTTGAAGGTTTAGGGTCTGGGAGGGTCTAGGCTTGAGAGTTCGGGTTTGGGTTGAAGGTTTAGGGCTTGGAAGGGTCTAGGCCTGATCTTTTAGGGCTTAGGGACAATATATAGTGCTGAGGTTAGGGTTGAAAAAGGGGCCACCTTGCGGGGTTGAAGGGTTTGGCCGGGTTTAGGGCGGAGAGACTTGCTTGCAATAGCATTGTCCGCCAATATGGGGATCGCACGGTCCAGCATTTTGCTGTTACTTGCGCGGCAGGGCTTCTTGGTATTGTATCAGTGGATGTTGAGGAGCTGGTGCTTCTCAGGCATGCCAGTATGCTGTATCATCCTCGCTTGGAGGGTCAGGGGATACTGGTGATAACTGGGGGTACTACATGACTTATAGGGGCTACCTGCTTGTTAAGGGGCTTAGAGTTAAAGTACCACATTTCCCAGAGTTTCCCCAGGCTTGTGGTAGATAGATGTCATGCAGGATATGTATCATCAACTGGTTATATTGGGGACATATTGGGATAATGGAAAAAAGAGAATGGAAACCTATGTAGGGTTTACTGTTTTCAGCGGGCTTCGTATCATCGAGGCGTGAGCTCCTCTGTAGGGCAGGTTGTAGCCCCGGGTGCAGGGACTTAGAGTTGATGTACAGTTCCCCCCTAAGCACGTAAAATCTGAGGTATATGGGGATCTTACAATAATTTACCCAAAGCCATATTCTATCTACTTAATCGAGACTATATGTTCAAATGCATCGCGACGCTTCAAGATTTCTGACCACTACGCTTTCCAATCACCTTGTCCAGCCCCATACTCATTCCGTAAACTGTGACACACAAAGGCCCCGGATCCGAAACCCACGCGCTAAATTTTAGACCTTGCATCCTAAACCTTAACCTTTGAGCCCCAGGCCCTAGGGCCTAGACTCTACACCAGAAACCCTGAGCCGACACACTCCTGGACAGCATGAAGAAAACAGGCCCTTCCATTCCAGGTTCTGAAGTTAGTATAAGATGAGGCCTCTAATCTTTGAAAACACTATTCCTGTAATTTTGGTGGCCTATATTGCCCCATATATCCCTGTACAACCTGTGAACAGCTTTCGAGGATCCTTATCGAGGCCATCAGCAAAGAAGGACCGGTCTGCGTGACCTTTAGGGTACCCCCAACCAGCCCCTAAATGATCCGAAACGAAAACAAAAGGAGCGCCCAAAATGACTCCATTATTACATTGGGGAAACTGGGGGTCTGTCGGGAGGTTCCACTTTTTTAGTCTTCTGGAGGGTCTGAGATATGCTAACCCTCCCTTGAGTTCCAACTTCATCAGTTGTTTATAGGGGTCATTACTGCTGAATCAAGGGGATGGAGCGGGGATAGCAGGTAAATCCATTAGGGCGGACCTGAACCGGGGTCCAGTTTAAAGAGATATGGAGGTCACAAGCGACATATAAGGCAGAGTTTCCAAAGATTAGGTGCCGTTATCTGGGAGCCACTTGCAAGAGTATCAGGGTATACTGGGGTTCAGCTGGGACGCCTCCTACTTATGGAAGGTACTAAGCTTGTCCCTAAGTGC
Organism: Symbiodinium pilosum; assembly: GCA_905231905.1. Taxonomy (NCBI): domain Eukaryota; class Dinophyceae; order Suessiales; family Symbiodiniaceae; genus Symbiodinium; species Symbiodinium pilosum. The sequence continues at coordinate 64,663 of CAJNIZ010020358.1, read as the reverse complement.
TGTTTGCTTACCATAGCTATCTTGTGCACACTTCTCCGCGCCTGGGCTGACTTGAAAGGATGCTTCAGCATTTCGCATTTTATGTTTGCTTGCTTCTTTGCTTCACTGGGTTTCTGTCACTTCCTAGGCTCTGCTACAAGTTTTGTTTTTGCATGAATGGCCTGCCCACAGCCTCGTTTACAAACAAAAGTGTTATATTCCATTCCATTAACAGCCTACAGAAGATGCCGTGCCGGGACTCACATTCGCACTTGCTCAATTCCTGAAGCCCACGGCTGCAGGAATCTTCGCCGAGTTCAACGCGAAGAACCCCAAGAACTGCATCATCAACGGCGACCACATCATCACTGTGAATGGCCAGTCGGCAAAGGCCTGCTCTGCAATCTGCGAAGTGTAAGGTTTGCGGTCCTGGGTTACCGTGCAGCTTGCTGGGTTGTTACAGGTTACATTATCGGAACTGCAAAATGCCATGGAGCTCTATGTCAACCTGCAGTATTTGTTGTATTCCGAAAATTTGTATCCGCCTTTGGGGGGCTGACGTTTCCAAGGGCCTCCTGGCGTCAGCCGCTGCAGTGGCTGAGGACCCTTAACTTGAGTTGCTGTTAAGGAATTCAATCAACTCACTACATTGGGGAAACCCTCTATATATATATATACATACGTATTTATTATGGTAAATCCTAAATCCTAAACCCTCAACCCTAAATACCCATACCCATTATGGTAACTTAATTTGAGCTCCTTAACTAACAGCAAGCCGGTAAGTCCCTAAACCCTGAAACCTAAGCCATGACTGAAGGCTCAGGATCGGAAATTGCAACCTTAGACTGGGCAATTTAAAGCGACCTCACCCTAAATGAATGGTTTATGTAGGGAAAAGTACCAAAATTGCCTTCAATTGGGAATTGAACTTACTCAAAATTATCCTGAACCTCCTTAACTTGGCTGACTCCCCCTTAGAGTAACTCACTGCCCTGAGGGGGCTTCATGAAGGGGCGATTATTACCCATTTTGCTTGATGTGGTAACTGGTACTGCCAAGGGCAGGACACTAAACCCTAAACCCTAAACCCTTATAGCTGTATTCTTACTCCAGTTCGGATCATATTACGGCGCTTGGGTGGTCTTCAAGTTGGAATCCTGAACCCTAAATTTTGAACCCTAAATCCTAAACCTTAAATCACGCGGACATCCAAGTACAGCCGACCATGGGAATGTCAAGGCCTCAACCCATGAGGGCCTTAACCCGAAATCTGTTAGGGTTTAGGGTTTAGTTTGTCAGGGGTTTAGGGTTTAGGGGTTTAGGGTTCAGGGCTTTTGAATGCCAATCTCTTAGGAATACTTAGGAGTTTCCAGAAATTAGGGCCCTTATGCGGCTCCCTGTAATACAAGGATTATCGTATTTTGGCTTCTATATTGTGGTCCCTTTCTTTTAGGAAGACTGCCGCCTCGTGTTGTAGTAAAACCTGACGGAGCTATCACACATGAATTCTCTATCCCCAACATCTACCTCAAAAGGATCTCTCTGACTGGTTCTTTGTAGGGAATAAGGGAATCTAATCCTTAATATTACCCCTGTATCGTATATTCTCTATTGCAACCAAAAACCCTAAACCCTTTAGTCCCTACTAAGCCCACTAAGCCCAGTAAGCAAGGGACGCGACATGGTGGAGCAGCTCAAGAAGGAGTTCTGGCGTAAATTGGGGGTTTAGGGTTTAGGGTTCCGGGCTACGACTTAACAATGGGGAAGGAATGGACACGAGAATGGACAATGAAGTGGGGCTATGTAGAGGTCAATTCAAGAAAGACTTTGGGCGCAACTTGCGATTTATTGCTATGGCTTAAATAAGTAGATAGACTCTCGGGAATTTGGGGATCTTATTTTGGCTTTGGAGAATTTCATATTCTATCTACTTAAGGGTGGCTTTAGGCTTTCGGATTTGGGTTTAGGTTTTGAGGCTTCTTGGCTTTCTAGGCCCGAACCGGGGGGCAAGGCTTGTCCAGATGGAACAGAGTCCCGCCACACCAAACCCTGAACCCTAAACCACCCTGCTGGCACTGCCTGTAGCCATGCGAAGCTCTAGGCCCAAGATCCTATACCCCCAAAAATGTTCCCTTGTTCCCTACAAACCCTAAACCCTCAACCTTACACCCTAAACCCTAAGCCCTAAACCCCTTTTACCTTTCCCCTTATGCCCTGCAAACCCCCACGCTTTGAATTGTGGTGCTCCAGACAGGGGCCTTTGCGGCTTAGGGTTTAGGGTTTAGGGATGAATCATTTGGGCGAGCGTAAACGTGTTTGCTATGCCTATTTTCGGAAGAATCAGAACCATTGACGCAGGGGTCGAAAGTTCTGCAGGACTAGAAGCAGAGTTCTGCCATTGGGTTGATACAGTTCTGATTTGGTGTCGTATATGTGCTTCTGCGAAGCAGGTTTATGTCCGTCCTGTGCCCGGATGGGAGACCCACCTATTTCATGTTGGACATGGAGCCCTAAGACGCTAAACCCCGAACATTTTTCCCCCTCGGACAGTCTCTGACCCAGCAAAACTCCCTCACATTGGAGGAAGGATGGAGAGGCTTTGGCTTCCTTTTGGGGTTGAGGCTTTCGGTTCGGGGGTTCAAATGGAGGCATCGGCCCTAAGCAAGGAAGTCTCAAGAAGAAGGTGTTAGGGTCTAGAGCTTCATTAGCAGCTTATCAGAGGCTTGCCCTTATCGGTTCTGGGATTCTTGGGGAATAGAAGGAGCCACCCAAAATTTCGAGACCTTGAGGGCGCTGCCTAGCACGGAGGGGAAAGGATTAAGGAAAGGAGTTGTTTCAAGGGGGTCAGGTAGGACTACACATTGTAAAGCTTTTTTGCAGACAGCCGTTTCAAGCTATCTACTGTGGAAGAATGTAAACGTGCAGATGGCCAAATTAATATGGAACCCCAGCCCAGCGGGCCCCACGAAGAGAAGGCTAAACAAAGGTTTCATGTTAGTTTTAGGCAGCGTACTGTCCTCCCCGAGGAGACCAGTCTGGCGTTGACCCTTCTTCGCTGGTGAGTGGCAAGCGTTCCCCCGATGCGCTTGGGCGTTTGGGAGCTTACAGCAACAAGGTGAGCCTCTTTGTTGGGGCTCCTTTCCCGTGGAACCACATGTGAACACCGGCCCCTAAAGTCATTTATCCTGTAGAAGGCTTGGGGCGAGACAAGTGTCAACCCTATTGCGGGCTGCCCAAGCGCTACCTCTGATTCAGCACTGATGCAGCCGGGAAAGCCTGGCAGCTGAAAAGCGAGACTTGTTCCCTGAAAGTTTTTAAGCCTCCTTGCTCTCAGGGTTCTTTTTTCAAAGGGCCGTTCCCACACGCAATGCGCGATCTAAGGCAGCTAAGTTTCCTGAAGCGTGGGTTAAAAGTTCACACATGTGGGCTCTTAGGCTTTCCCTATGACCAGTTTGAGCCCCATACCTCTTCAGCTACACCTTTAGGCGGGCTACATCAATTCTGAAGAATCAGATGGATGAGAAAAAGGAAAATTGAATACACATTGGGTTTCAATGAAGGAATTGTGTAATGTAGGGGTTCAGAATTTGTAATGTAGGGGCTCGGAATTGGGGTACCCTCGAGAAAAGATGTGAGACACATAGCTGTGCATTCTATATGAGAATTCTATTGGGTTTCTGTTAATGAACTTAATTAAGCTATTGGAATGAGGAAACCGTAGTATTTACTATACAACCATATTATGGGGACTTAAGCCCTAAACCCTGTATACACATATCATGGGAACGTAAACCCTAAACGTACATACACATATTATGGGAACTTGAACCCTAAACCCTACATACCCATATCATGGGAACTTGAACCCCAAACCCCCATATTACGGGAGTTTAAACCTTAAACCCTAAACCCTAAACCCTACACCCTAAACCCTAAATCCTAAATCCTAAACCCTAAATCACAGCAACTCAGTTCAAGGCATGCCCTTGATGCCCTGAGGAGGGGGTTGAACAAGAGTCTCTTACTCATGCTTGGTTGGGAAGAGGTGAATGGCTACCTGTAATTAGTGGTTTAGGGGTTAGGGTTTAGGGTTTAAGGCTTAGGGTTCAGGGTTTAGGGTTTAGGGTTTGGGGTTTAGGGTTTAGGGTTTGGGGGATCCTATACAAACCCCATAACAAACTCTCCCATTCCCAACTAGAGCATGAGTGAGACAAGACAAACTTGCTCTCACCCAACACGAAGTGCCATCCGCGCAAGATTGCTTACAGGTTACCGAGGGTTAGTAGGCAATGGAGAGGGTAGGATCCCAATCGCAGTTCCAACATTCCTTCACACCTAAGGTTGAAACCATGGGCTATGGGCCCTTAACCCTGGAATCCTTGTATACCTACTATATACCCTATATACCCCGAAGGGTTCCTGGACTCCCCCTAAAAGGCCTAAGGGCCCCACATTCCTTCACAGCAGCCTGTAAGTTGCCTACAGGGCGCCAGAAGAGCAAAGATTTGCTCCCTAGGTTTAGGGTTTTGGGTTTATGGATTTCCTAGGATTCCTAGGTTTAGGGTTTTGGGTTTATGGATTTCCTAGGATTCCTAGGTTTAGGGTTTAGGATTGAATCAAAGTTTTCGAGATTGCAACTTAGGGGCGGTGCTATGGATTTGTTTAGGGTTTAGGGTTTAGTCTGGTTTGCTGTTAAGGAACTTAACGTCAGATGCGAAAAATACGGAAACGCCATTATTTGCTATTTACCCCTATTATGCTCCCTTAACGTGACTACAGTTCCTTAACAGCAGGCCAGTTTAGCTAATAAAAGGATTTGGTAATCCCAACCCCCCGGCTTAGGACCCTATGACTATCAGGGGATGGTTGTAGGGTTAGGGTTTAGGGTTTAGGGTTTGCAGTTTAGGGCTTATTGAAATTCAATTCAACCATACGCAGGGTGTAGGATTGATGGGTTTCTCAACGTATGTAGGGGGCCCTGACGAACCCGAACGGTATATGGAGGAGAACTTGCTGCTCGCGAGTATGTGAGCTACTGTGGCTTACTAAGGGAGATACTAGGAGTTTAGACTGTAGCTCCTGTGAGGGGTTTATTTTCAGAAGTTGCAACCCAATGGGCCCTATGCAAGTTAATCACCATCTTTGATGCGCCATGGGCTCCGCGCGTCATCCAAGCGCCTTGTTTCTTGGCTTTTGGACGTATGGTTGCTTTTGACTCATAATTTGTTGGATGAATTATGGCTGCACATATGCTATATTTGGAGGTTTTGTGTTCGCTATGCGCTGAGAAAACCCAGAGTGTCGGGACAAGATTCGAACTGCGTCCAAAACTGAGGAAAAGCGCGCTTGGACGACACGCTTAGCCCCGCACGTGTCACAGATTTTGTAATCAAAGCTTACACCAGCAAGTACGGGAGTATTGGCAGGGCAGCTGTTCCAGAAGGTTATAGCTCTTCATGGGGTGCAGGCCAACACCTGGTCGTATCATGACAAGTACTGGTACGGCTTAGTTAACAAAGGTTACGTTCACCGCGCTCTACAACTCAAGAAGTTTCTCGATGCCTCACCAGGCCTCAGGGGACCCTCCCCACAAACGGACAGGGAACCCCGGTATAGTCACCTTTAACAGGACATGTACTTTTCACAGGGACCCTCGTCAGGTTCCATGTCAGAAAGGGGGAGGGTAGGTGTAGGAATTCAATGCTTCGCATAGGTCGGGTTTGTCGTTGGTTCTGGAGTAATGGGTTTTATGGGGTCATATAGGGTTATATAGGGATAATGGAGAAGAAAATTGAAACTACTATATTATATCGGGGTTATATAGGGATATGTTGGGGGCACAAAGCTATCGCACGTGTGTCTTCCTAGGAGGATGGCAGCCCTACAGGAGACACAACTGTATTGCTTCTGACATACGGTTTAGGGTTTAGGGTTTAGGAGATTCAAGACCCCGGCAAGAAGAAGATAGCCATGACACGGAGACCAGCGCAACTGAACGTGCTGCACTCTTGCGTGGCTGTTGTCGTCAAACATGGTTGTCAAAAGTGCTTAGGGTGTACGACGTACAATTTGGCAGCTACTACCCAGCAGCTTGCCTGCGGTAGGGTCCCAGCATGGACTGCGAAACACAGATCGGTTTCGTCAAAGACGTTCGGAAACTCAAGTTTCCTGCAGGGCTTTTGATTTTAATTCCATAAAGCACTATGGGACATGGGATGAAATATGGATATCACACCCTCGGTTGCACATCTTTTTTCTTAGAAAATGATTCTAGAGGCGCGACTGGGAATCTGCATAAAGCATCTCCAACCCTTTCAACACCTATCAACCTATAGTCCATCTTAAGTAGATAGAATATGGCTTTGGGTATATTATAATGAGACCCCATATACCCCATATTCTATCTACTTAAGGGGGACTATAGATCCCTAACAAGCACCAAGCCCTAAAACCCCAAGCTCCTAACGAGCCCGCGAAATTCTGAAGCCGCCACAAACCCGAGAACTCTATAGGGAACCCCCATGAAGCCCTACAATTTCCCAATACACCAATACACCCTAATGTCGACCCCTGCTTAATAAACTCCCTCCCCTCAATGAGGATTATAAAAGGGATCCTAATATTTCGGCCCTTAAAAGCAGGGAGTTTATTGATCTAATCAGGGGTCTACATTTTCCAACCTCAAACCCCTGGCAAACCCTCGAGCCCTAAGTTGGCTCACAAGAAGCACCTGAAACCTTGAACCCCTAAGACCCTTAACCCTAAACTTGTAAGAAGTGCTTAAAAAGCGACCTTCTGGGCAAGTTAAAACCACCTCACCTGACCTCACCCTCAATGGTTGTTTATAGATGGAACAGTACCAGAATGGCCTTAAATTGGGAATTCAAATTGTTTTAAAATGACTCTGAACCTTTTAGCCCCCAAAAGCAGGCTGGGATCCGCTTGCGACAGCATATGCTGTACCCAGCCCATGCTTAGTTGGGAGTGGGGAAGGCACAAGAACATGGAAATGACGGCATTATGAATAGGGTTTTGGATGGATGCAGGAAGGAACAAGAAAATGGAAAGCACTGTATTTTCAGCCTTTAGGAATTAGTTGGGTACAGGCGAATGCCTCCATCTAGTAATCCTCTATAAGCATCCGGGCAACCATCTCGGTAACTCATGCCTGATTCCCAACTAGGCATGGGTAAGGTCAGCAAACAGCAAGTGAGAGGCTCCGTGGATCATTAAACCTGGCGGGGGGCTTCCCAGAATCATGCACCTCTTCTGGGTAAAGTCTACCCTAAACTCTACACCCTAAAAGTCCTAAACCCTGATCTCGGAAACTGCGACCGCACCCGACCTCCTCGCCTGGAGTTATGGGTTATGTAGAAAACAGTCCCGAATTGGCTCATATTGAGGTGCTGAAGGTATGGCAAGATGGCCAGCTCTTTGTGAAGGTTTCAGGGCCAAGCGGGAAGCATCTTGGACCTTAAGCCCCAAGAGGATGACGGGGCCTTCTTGCAGCTAACGATGGGGCTGCATAAGGCAGACCTTTTCCTGTTTGTGTTGGTTTAAGGCCTAGCCAAGTTTAGCAACTTCCGCCTGACTCGGAACACAGCCGTGGTTCATACTCCCGTTGCTTTGAGCGTCTTAGATGGGCTCTGTTCGGTGAGGGGTCGAACTTGATTAGACGTTTGTCAAGCTTCGTAGAACCCCACGAATGTGGAACTGTTGCGCTTATTGGGACTGTGGAAAGGCCCTTTGTGCTAGGTGCCTGAGACGCATGAGTTTTTCGAAGTTACACCTGCGGCATCCTCAACCTAATGTATGGATGATCCTTTGATTAGGACGTCTACCTGCTCGTCCCAATACCCCCTATTACAAGCCTCAGAACCCTGGTACTAAGTAACCCTAAACCCTAAACCCTACTAAGTAGACTCAAATTCTACGTCCAAAGATCCTTCGAGTAAGGAGCCCGCGCTCCCGAAACCTAACCCCTGATCCCAAGACCCTGCACCCAAACCTCCGTATGCTTTAAGGCCAAGGTTTAGGGGCTTAGGGTTTAGGGCTCCCGTCTGCTGAAACAACTCATGTGAGCAGTACTTAGATTGGGTAACTGCCCAATCCAGAGCAAGAATGTATCCAACTTTTGACCAGGTAGTATTTGATACGCAGCACAGCCTGCTTCCAACACCCAAACACTACACTAGTCGCCCTAAACCCTAAAACCCTAAACCCTGAAACCCTAAAACGCTAAACCCCCCCAAATCCCTAAACCCTAAGCCCTAATGTGTGCGCGGCATCCACCATGGAGATCTATCGAGGCCAGCCCCGGCTTCTCTGCGTTGAACTGCAACATCCAAAATGCTCTTGCAGGCTTTGGGGGCTTTAGAGTATGTTTAGGGGTTTGTAGGTACCCATTGGGGTAATTTTGGGGTTCTATTGGGGTTATATAGGGATAATGGAAAAGAAAATGGAAACTACTACTTAGGGTTTAAGGGTTGAGGGTTTAGGGTTTAGGGTTTGGAGTATAGGGTTCAGGGTTCAGGGTTTTAAGGCTTAGAGTATAGGGAACCCCCTAAACCCTAATCCAAGGACCTTTTAGATGAAAGATCTGCCTTTTGAAGCCAGGGGGACCAGGGCGAATCCTTTTCGGAGCCAACTTTGTCATTAGACCTTGTGTTCAAGTTTTCGCATTACGCAACACTTTCCGGGCAGAGTCTTCTCGTCTCTGGGCTTGTTCTTTTGGAGCCATTTGTACTATAGTCTAAACTCCTTACAGGGGGGTTATATAGGGGATAATATAGGGGACTGCTATAAAGGGGGGTTATTAAGGGGGATACTAGGAGTTTAGATTATAGCTCATTTGGACTTTTTGGAACCAGTTTTGCGCCTTCTGGAGCCATTTTTTGTTGTGTTTGGAGCCTTTGGAGCCAATTCCTTCAGGATTAGTGGTGCCTTTTTTGGGGGGTCCCGATAATAAGGATTATAGTAGTGTGGGGTCTTTACCCGCATTTAGGGAAACTACCAAATCTCCAAAGTGAAGCACCAGTTCTGGTTCTTGCGTGCAGTTTCATTTTCTTTGAACGAATTGCCTTCAACAAATGAGGAAGGCTTCAAAGGGCCAAATACGTCTTTCACCCTCATCTCAGCCCTCAAGGCACAATTAACTGACAATTACTTTACTAAGTCTGCTATTTAGAAGCAAGATGGCCGCTTCCTTTACAGGCAGGGTGCTTATAGGGGTACATACTGGCAAAGCCCAAAACCCTAAACAGGTGCAGAAGACTTACTAAGCGGGGACTTGGGATCCCATCTTGAACCTAGTGACTGAGTCCCCTTATAGTCCCCCTAAAGTAGATAGAATATGGCTTTGGGTATATTATATTAGGATAACCATATACCCCATATTCTATCTACTTGAGGGGGACTCTAACCCTGAAGGGTTTAGGATTTAGGGCTGAGCTAATCCCTGCGGTGCGGGCCTCAGCTCAACAAAGGGTTTAGGGTCGGAGGCCCATGACTTGGGGGTTGCTCAAAATTAGGGGTACCCTTTTGGGAGTCCCTATAATAAGGAATATAGTATCTTGGGGTCTATATTGGGGTCCCCTATTTGGGGAAACTACCATTTCTTCCCTCAAATCCACGCGGTTTAGGGTGTAGGGCCCTTAGCCGCATGGAGGCCCGCAAGGACCCCCAATGCACGGAGTATTTGAAAACATGTGGACTGCGTTTCCAGTATCCTGACTTGTGACCGAGTACGTGAACGCCCTCTCTCGCTCATGCTTGGAGCAGCTTACTTGCCCACGACCTCGTCGCTTCAACGTGAGGCCACTTCCCGTTGCAGTGCAAGCTCCTGCCGATCTCATGCTTAAGGTACTTGATATAGGGTCGTTCTAAATGATGATTTTTTCAGTGACAGTCTATTATGGTAAATTTGTTGGTCTCCTAAAGCATCTCATTTTTCAACAAGCCCTACCATGCGCAATACTACGCCGCCCTTGTTCTGCTACAGCTAACATTACAACTCATGTGGCAGCTTCTGGCTGAGGGATCAGCGCAGTTTAGTTCCTGCTGAAGCTCATACGCGTAGTTTTGCAACGGGATGCTTGGGTGCCCAATGTGCAGTAAGACTATGTTCGCAACACTCGCTGCTCGATGGAATGGTCTCAGGAATTCTGCTCCGCGTTCTTTGCATTGTTGCTCCAAGCTTGACAGGGTGATGCAAGGGAGGCTTAATGTTGACCATCCGCCATACCGCGTGAGAATTCAATAGCGCGGTGGCGCCCAATCTGCCAGACTCCGTTGCGGATCAATTGACTGGTCTACAGTTAAGAAACTTAAGATAAGATACCAGAATATGGGTATATAGTAAATAGGGTTTCCTTATTACGGTACCTTAATCTAAGTTCCTGAACAGCAACCCACTTGGTTTCTGCTCGACATGCGCCTGCATAGCGAGCCCACTTCTGCTCAAGCGCCAGCTGCTTGCTTAGCCTTGTGCCCCCCCCCCCACTGCAAGATGGGAAACTGCCACTGCAACGCCATTGGTCAGCAGCAGCCTGACTTTGTCCTAGCCTCCACCACGAGCCTAGGCTTTCTTGAGCACATTTGTTTTCGGGTGCTGGTTTTTTGAAGTGTTTGCGCTGATAACGATTTTTCCTCTTCAAAGACGGTCCATCATTACAGGGTTCTATGTTGTTCTTGTGCTTTGTGAAATTTCGAGCGTGTACCCAAATTAAAGACAGGCATGCCCTTGCCAAGCCCTGACCGGCCGAAAGCAAAGTTTGGCACAATTTGTTGGCTTCCGAACAAAGCCTCCTGTTGGACGCTGCTCGCTATTAATTGCTTTGCGCACGGGCTTTTGTCACAAAACTGTCGCTGACAAACTGTTGTCGCCCGTCGCCCCAACTCATGCAGTACCCTAGAAGGCGTGATTGAAACGGTAATCCGAAGAGTCATTCTAATCATTACCTGTAAAACCCGCAACAGAACTCCAATAACAACCCACATAAATAGCCCCCGTGCCGGACTCTAGAACCTGTTGAATGCCGCTTCTTTCTGATACATACTCATATGTTTACAGCATTTTCACCCTATGTTCGAGGCCCGTAATCACGAGCCCTGAACCCAAAACCCCAAATCTGAAACCAACTTGAACACGAAACACTAAACCCCCAAACCTTTTCCATATATATCCTTCTACAACTCCCATACAACCCCTGCAAACCCCTCTATGTCCCCCTGAAACCCCGAAACCCGGGCAAGGAGCCGCCCACCACCCGAGCAATCCGACTATGAGGCTCCCACGTCAAGGGTTTAGAGTTTACTTACTGGTGCTAAGTAGGGGATAAGGGTTTAGGGTTTAGGGTTCAGGGTTTAAGTTACGGTTCAGGGGTTAGGGTTGTGGGGTTAGCAGGGAATGAGGGAGTATATTTTACAGGGATTATAATATAGGGATTACTTTCCCGTGTTCTCTAGTAAGCCCAAATAAGTTTAGGGTTTAGGGTTCAGGGTGTAGGGTGGACAGGTTGAGAGAATGATACGGTTTAGGTACGGGATAAGAGCCCGCAGGCGATATTGATGGAGGCCATATGCACCAATCTAAGCCCGACAATTCCCCAGAAATTCAGGACTTTAGAACATCCCGGTAACAGACCCTAGCCCCTAAACCTACACCGCGAAGCACCTGCTAAGAAGCCAGGTTAGGGGACTGTAGAGGAGTTTAGGGTTTAGGATTTACTATTTAGGGTTTAGGATTCAGGATTTAGGGCGTAGGGGGTAATTTGAGAGATACAATGACCAGTGACAAGGGATTAGAGGGCTTCTTGGTTTCCTCGGTCTGCATTTTTGTTCGAAGGTTTCTATGAAGGATTGTATATACAAGCTTAAAGAAGGAGATCTTTGAAAATGAGGGGTTTCAAGTTTCCCAAGTTCCCTAAACCCTGAACCCTAAACCTTAGCCCCTAAACCCTAAAACCCTAAACCCAAAAACATTAAAAACCCTAAAAACCCTAAAACCCTAAACCCCAAAACCCCCAAACCCCCTTGTTCTCAGAGTTTCTATGCAGGACTTATCTCATGGCAATCAGGGATGTCTTCCCCTATTTCCTAGGTTCTACGGTTTAGGGTTTAGGGTTCTAGCTGCACATTGTTTCCATTATTAGTTAGCAGGAAATGGTCCATTGACAATGGATCATAATTGGCTGGAAGAATTCAAGGAAATTTCAAGGAAATAGCACTGTTAGAGTGGATTAGGGATCCCATTGATTAGGAAGTGTTGGCTTGAATCACAACCCTAAGCCCAAAAACGCTCAGGTGGGCCTGCAATATTTTTTCCTGCTCATATATAGTAGTTCCTTCGGACTTTCTTGTTTGAACCCAAGGCCGTAAACCCTGAAACCTAAACTGGGGCTTGGGAGAACCCTATAATTGTGAGGTGGAAGCGGGATTTCTGCGGGTCTTCATTAGATTTGCATGTTGTGATTATTCGATTTCAGGCTTTCACTTGTTTTTTCTCTGATATCATGACGGCTATTTGCATTGGTAGAGCTAGCAGCTAGCATGCTTGTCATCAGGCGGACAACACGCCTCAAATGTCCAGCTTCGGGAGCACAGACATACCCCCAATTACAGTAGTTGCATTGAAGTTGCGCTCGAAAGATAAACCTCATTGTCAGCAGCACAGCCTAAAACCCTGCGCCAAACACGAAACACAAGGCCTACTGTTGTTGCAATCTGGTTGCAGAAATACCAACAGCGCTGGACAGAATACAAGTCCCATCCATCAAGAACCAGCAACGGCGGTCAGAGAACGTCGAGTTGATCAAGGTCTCAAGGGGAACCTGGCACCTTCATTGCAACTCCATGCAGCAGCTCCTTTAATCGCGAGCTGTACTAACATTGAATGAGTAAAGAGACTTGGAGAGAATTTCTCTGACTAACGGTCAACCGTAGCGGTATCAGGCGCTCTGAACAAACGAGGCGTCTGAGCATGGCACAGCCCTGCCAGTGTTTTGCGTGATCCGAGGGCACTAAAGCCCTAGACCCTTAACCATGTTGTATACGCCATTGAAAAAATGCTTGACATCTCCGCTCTGAAGATTTACCTGAAAAGTCTCCAAACGGCAGCCCAAACTGAGTTTGGAGACCTTGTTTTGCTACACAATGTTTACACTTTACGCGCCCTGGGATGTTAGAACCCTATCGTTTTAATCTTTACGTGGTCTTGGCCACATTCTCCACGGGGGGACTAGATGAAGCCATCTTTGGCGGGGCGATGTGGGGGGCTTCTCCAACATCTTGTAACCCAAGGGCCACAGGGACATAAGAAATGAGCCCCCTTAGGAATGAGTAAGTGGCCGTTTCGCTAAAACTAACGTGTAGTAACATGTAACCTCACCATTCAGTTGGCAAGGCTACACATTCCAACATTTTTTGTCAGATGCGAACTGAAACAAAGACGTCATCTTACCCACCCGTACAGCGCTCTAACCCCCAAACCACCCTAACCCGGACCCAACCCAACCCATAGCAAAGCTCGCAAAATCATCACGAGAATTTGATGCGTTTCGTCTCAACATACTAGAACCCTTATTTTGGAGACCCCTCCAAAGGCACCCCTCTTTTTGGGAAACACCCATTAAGACTATCTCAAGGTCCAACCTCGAACTGATGGCTTCCCCTGAGGGAATGGGTTTAGGGTTTAGTGTTCCTATGTCTGCTATGAGCTACAAATCCTACTTGGCAGGTCACGGGGACTTAGCAACCAGGTAGTGTTGGCAACTGAGCAGATTAGATGATCCTAGCTACTAAGTCCTCATGACCCTCATTGAATCAGCTGCCGCAGTAAGCCCTCGTGCGGGATCATGACCCCAATACGCCCAATACTCTGTGGATATGAAAGCTGAAACCAATCTCGGAGGTTAGGGCTTAGGGTTTAGGGTAAGGTTGGAAGTACGGGGTCCCAATTTAATTTAGGGTCCGTATTTTGCTGGCACATACCCCATCATTACAGTACATACCCTAAAAGCTCTTATGTTCCACTCCAAGATGCTAGCGGCCCATAGGCAGCCCATACTTCAAATCACGTCATGGGGTGTCTATATTAGGGTCTCCTTACTGTGGGAAGCGACCAAATATTCTTACTGTGAGGCCCATGGGACTCAGTACCTACTTATAACTGGGATTATAACCCTACTTATAATTGGGGTAACCCCTAGAAGCCCTTTTAGGGGGATTATAAGTAGGGTTATAAGGCCAGTTACAAGTAGTTACTAAGTCCCATGGGCCTCCCAGTATAGACAGAGGTGCCGAGGAGGCCCTTTTTCCCTTGTCGGTACTCGAAGTTCTTTACAAGCACAAGCTATGTTCAAAAGGGGGGGACCTCTTTAGTGCTAGAGTCCCCCTTCAGTAGATAGAACATGGCTTTGGGTATAATATAAGAAGATCCCCATATACCCCATATTCTATCTACTTAAGCGGACCTATAGGTTCCTGGGATCCTAGAACATGTTCCAGAAACAGCCCGTGCAGCCGAATTCAGCTCGGGGTTTAGGGTTTAGGGTTCAGGGTTTGCACACTGTGAGCAGATCAAAAATTCGCAAATAGCATCGTAGTTGCTACTCTGAAAGGAATAACCTTGCCAGTATCTATATCGGAAGCAAGAGTTTTTTCGGAGAGGAATGTTTAGCCATTCCTTAATCATATTTATTGGTGCTATTGCTATTGTTGATATTGTTGTCATTGATACTGTAATGCTTCTTATACTTTAGGTGGTCCCCAGAACCCAGTAAAAATGACTATAAGGGGTAGTGGCGAACATCTTAGGGTCCTTTTATATCTCCATTATACCACTATTACAGGGTGGGGGGTCCACCTAACTTATGCCCAGTTGCGGCGCCTTTGCGAGGAGGTGCGAGAAGATCTGCGCAAAGCGATGACGGCTCCCGAGTGGGACTGCCTGTGGGCTTTCTTCATCAGATTTTCTGCGACAAAGTCCGGTAAGCTACAGTACATTCAAAAGGTTCTAAAGGGGAACTGAAACAGGGAACCTCAAGAATATTGTAGGAATATAATGGGAACACAAGGACCCTAGTAGGTATGTTCGTATCATATCCCTACTAGATTCTTCGGGTTCCCTATTGAGTGTCCCGACTCGAATCCTTTTCACATTTCACCAATCATTGCGGCCATTGTTTTGGGCTGGGCCCGAATTGCATTTCAGGAGGGGCCTATACATGAAGAGATTGCAGGGGTTTTCTTTTCAGGGCGCCAGGGTGTATTGCAAAATCCTGTTGAATGCTGCTAAACGCCCGTGATAATTACCCTAATCTCGTGCCATAATGGACAGTAGTGACAGTCTTACTGCTATGGGTGGAGTTGTTATCTGCCAGGGAAGTGACGGACGCTGCAAGCTACTGTACTTACCGGGGCTTAGAAGGAAAGAAGGGAATCTATTATGTAGGGATTTCTTTATTCCCTGCTAGCCTCCAGCGAGAGTAGCGTATTGATGTTCAAAAGTACTGAGTAGATTCGAAGCATTTTGCTGGCTCAGCGTCCTTGTGCTCGCAGCCGAATATTTCTGTAGCAGTTGTCCATTACTCACCTGGGTAATTATTTCTTAATGTTTTTCACTCCTCTTCCTGCTCTTCTCGGGGGTTAGGTTGTGGGGTCACTTACTGTGCTTCTACTTTCTCAAGGGCCTGCCAGAGCTTCATTGTTGTCCACATGGTAGATTCCCAAAAAGCTCCCGCTTGAAAAACTTCTGGGGACCTCAAAAGGCAGCCCTTAATTCCTGGAAAGCCCCAAACCTTGAACTGTAAACTCCAATCCTTGAATCCTGCATATCCGGTTAGCATCCCTTTGCATTGCCCGGTGTTTGTTATGGGTATTTAGTGAATGTATTCATGGGGTGTCATCTCCAGGAGAATGAACCATAACGCCTTGAAAAGACCCTTGCAAAAGCTTCGCTGGTGTCATGTCTAACAGTCTACGGAGGTTTCTGGAGGCCAGTTTACGCCATGCAACCTGGCCTGATACATTTCCTAGATATCCCTACAAGCCTTACATACACCTTATGTAAGGGAACGGACCTGTTAACTCATCAGCTGCAAACTCTCCAAGACCTTGAAGCTTAAATCCCAAACCCTAAGACATCGAGTTAAAGATTTAAGCTCTGAATCTGAAAGCCCTTAGACCCTAAACTGAAAGTCCAGAACCTAGTACCAACGCCCAAACCTTAAAACCTAAATACCAGTTCGTAGGATGATGGCAGTTACGCACCGATCCTCATCCGCTTGGCTTGGCATTCCTCAGGCTGCACACGGCTTAGGGCTTGAGGGTTTAGGGTTTATGGCTAAGGGATTCTTTTGGTAAAGCCCAATCAGGATCTGAGGGATAAGCCCAGTGTTAGGGTAAAGCCTAACCCCCCAGAAGTAGGACCTTGTAACTATCGTCTGATGGCAAAAAGGGTGCTAATTTGGGGGGGGTTAGCGGCGCAAATTACAAAGACCTCACCCCTAAACCCTAAACGCTACCCCACACAATGGTTAGTATTGAGATTCTTCCCAGATTGCATTCATTTCTGGTCCTGAAATTACACAGTTTCGGGCTTTTTCGGTGGGGCCATCACTGCTCGCTACCCAACCTAAGCTGTAATTGCACTCACAAAGCTCTGTGCCTATAGTCCCCCTTAAGTAGATAGAATATGGCTTGGGGTACATGACAAGAAGATCCCCATATACCCCATATTACATATTCTATCTACTTAAGGGGGACTATAAACCTTGAACCCAAAACACGGTGCAGATTTCATGCTGTGGGGCGTAGGAAGTCAACTTGACGTTTTGGTTTCAGAGGTGAACAGCTTTCAGGTGAAACCCTAAACCCTAAACCCTAAACCGTGTCAGGTGTGAAAGAAACTTAAACTGTTGGATGCTGTTGTTTGGTTTAGGGTGGTTTAGGGTTCAGGGGGAACCCTAACTTCCAAACTCTAAACCGCTTGACTCTTAAAAGTTAGGCCCTCAACCAAGGGGAGAGCATTAAGGTTACCAGGCAATGGGACCCCACTTGGAGGCCCTTGGGACTTAGTGTTTAAGGTTTAGGGTTTAACTATTTATCACTGGGATGATAACCCTACTTACAACTGGGGTACCCCCTATAAGCCCTTTTAGGGGGATTATAAGTAGAGTTATAAGCCCAGGTATAAGTAGTTAGTTACTGAGTCCCATGGGCCTCGAAGCAGCTATAAGCATAGGCTTTAGTGTTTAGGGTTTAATGTAGTAACAACTCTAAGCCCTGAACCTAAACTCCTCATCCCTGGTGACCCTTTAAGGCTCAGGACTTAGGGTGGTAATATGATTGTCATTGTCCCCTGTGGTCTCCGCTAGGAGGTGGGGTCTTCTGCTTGACTAAACCCTTAGTTGGGTTCCTTCCATGTGTCGCTTGGACGCCCATGGGACTTAGTAACTACTTACAACTGAGATAACCCTACTTATAACTGGGGTAACCCTTATGCGTCTATTTAGGGGGATTATAAGTATGGTTCTTAAATATGTTCGGGGTTCTGGTTGGGTTTTAAATTTCGCTTGAAAGATAGCTATTTATGTCCTGGTGCTGTTCCTGGCACAACATGTAGAAGACGCATCTGCTAGCAACTGCTCCCGTTACTAGTGCATAGTCGTTGGCGTTGAGATTACGAACAACCATGGCATCAATGAAAACCTTAGTGGTTATGGTGGCATTTGTCCTAGCAATATTGGTAGCGAGCAAACAGCAACAAACAAACAGCATTGTACAGAAGCGAAGTAGGAAGGAGTTCACTGAATGGCATGGAATTGCAATATTGATAGAAGTTGCAGTTGTCACAGTTTCAGCTGTGTTCAGTCCTAAAGCATTGTTACCGTTCCTGAAATGTGATCTTCTTCCTAGTTTGGAATCTTCCTTATTGCCATCTTTAAAGGGCCTCAGTTGCTGCTGTCCTTGAAGGGGAGTCACAAAGCAGCTACAACGGCTCGTAGTACCTTTGTGGAAACTGTCCCTGCAAGGGAAAATGATCTAAGGTATGAGCCTCTTTGAGGGCTCTTAGGAATTCTTCGAACCCCTCATACTGAGGCCGAGGCTCCTAAAATCCAGAGCCCCAAATTCTGAATCTAGACCACAAATGCTGCAAGCCGAACCCAGCTTTGGGGACGAAGAGTAGTCTTCTGGCAGAGGAACGTACAACAAAGCCGATGGCTCCGGCGGTTCAAACGGTGCCACAATGCGCCATGCCTTGGAGGCTGGCTTTCATGCTTAGAGGCTCAAGGGCTGAGAGTTCAGGATTCAGGGGTGTAGGGTTAGGACTGAGTGCTTAGGGTTGTGGTTTCGGGCTAGGGTTTAGGGTTTGGGGGTTTAGGGTTAGGGCTACGGTTTAGGGACTCCTTTTGAGTTTGGAGGTTAAGGTGTACGGGTTTAGGAATTACATGGAATTACTTAGAGGCTTGAGTGGACTGTGTAATCAAGCGTCTTTTAAGCAGACTAGCCCCAATTTGGGGACTGATGCCCTATAGTCCCCCTTAAGAAGATAGAATATGGCTTTGGGTAAATGATAATAAGATCCCCATATATTCCATATTCTATCTACTTAGGGGGGACTCTATATGTAAACTACTTTCTAAGTCCCCTGACCGTCTAAGAGGTGCTTTCACAAAGATTAGGCGACCCTTTGAACCGGGT
This sequence comes from Symbiodinium pilosum, assembly GCA_905231905.1. Lineage (NCBI taxonomy): Eukaryota > Dinophyceae > Suessiales > Symbiodiniaceae > Symbiodinium > Symbiodinium pilosum. The sequence goes on along the minus strand of CAJNIZ010020358.1, from coordinate 45,979 downwards.
TTGTAGGGTTCAGCGTTTTGAATGGGAAATCCTGGCTTTCCAAATCCTGAAGCCTGTGTATCCCCACCCTAAACCTGTTTGCCTCTTGCAAAATGGTTTTATGTTTATACACAGAGTTTAGGGCTTGGAAACCCAGGATTTCCCATTCATTCCAGCTGCCTCCTGAGACCAGCAGTGAAGCCTGACATCAGATTTGTTAAATCGCCCATAGGAGCCCCGAGACCCAAAACCCAGGAACCCTTAAAGGCTAAGTCCTCAAATCATTTTGTGGGTTGGGCGCTGGGAGGACTGAGCCTTGCCAGCTATACTATCCCCATATACACGTGCTATGGAACCCTAAGCTGAGCCGCCCGTATACACCATTGCTCAGATGCTTGAAGCCCGAAAACCCTAAAACTCTATATAAGCCGTAAATTTAAAACCCTAAACCACAGGCGAATGATCCAGAGAACCGCTACTTGGAGCATGCCCGGGCGCTTCTGGACCCAGTCAAGGCAAGGAGGGCACGATGCGGTTTGGGTTTTAGGGCTTAGGGTTTTCAGGGTTTCAAGGCTTAAGGGTTCAGGGATCCTTTTTTCTCTTCGGCTGCAATGCATTGAGCATTTAAACATGATGCAGCTGCCATCTTTGCATCAGCAGGCAAAGGTTCTGACTTCACAATCCCATGTCTAGGCCAGCCCAGCCCCACGGAATCTTGGCTATCATGAATCGTTGCCCTAAATTAGACCCTAAACCCCATGCAAGTCTTTCCTGGAACCCTAAACCCCAAACCCTGGAACCTTAAACTCTAAACCCATACTCCCTTCAAATCTTCAGGGCCACCAAGGCTACCACGTTGTCGCTGGTCGGGCAAAGATTTCCTGGATTTCCCTACGCCCCAATACCTAGAGGCGGTTTCGGGTTTTAGGGTTTAGCGGCTCAAGGGACTTCGTAGGTAGCGTGCTGGTAAGGGGTCGTAGGGAGGCTGAGCCCAATTAGTCAGGCCTATTAGTCCCGACTACTTCCTAAACCTCAAGCCCGAAAACAGGGGCGGGGGTGTCCCTTAAACCCCAAATCCCAAGGGGACGCTGGGCAGGAAAAGCATTCCTGGATCTCCTATGCGGATCTTTGGATCCTGGCTTCCTACGTGGCGCTCGAAACCACGCGTGGTCCTAGGAGATACGAGTGATCTGCCACGTCTGCCACCTCCCCCCAAAGATTTGAAAAGTGTTTTTGTAACCATACATCTATTTTGATAGAATTCCCGCCCCAAATTAACAAGATGACCCACTCCTCGTCTAGCGAGACCCTAAGCCCTAAAGTGCGAGCACAGAAAGTGCGATGGTTGGAGCAGGATTGACTTCACTGGCGGGCGTGTTGATGCTCCTGAAGAAAAAGCAGCCAGAGTCCAAGGGAATCAACACTCGCTGTCAAGTTTCCTTCCTGCTTCCACGCTGTATCCAGTGTTCTTGTCATTCCTAGCAAGAAACCCCCTCCGTGTCATATATTCCCAGCATGGTATTAGTATGGAGGAGGTGGGGGGTTCAATATTCGGCGGAACAGAGTAGTTCTCTAAATACGCTGCCAGCGAGATCTTTTCGTTGGTCACAATTGTAGGCTGGCTGTTGCCTTTCACACGCAAGAGTGACACCTGCTGTGGTATGTCATAATCAACAGCGTGTTGGAGTTTAGGGTATGTATGGGGCTTAAGGGAGCTTATCAGGCATTTCCACATCATGGAATTCCTATCGTCTTCTCAACATGCGCAGGCTGTATCCAAGACCCGACGAGGCATCTGAACAAGACCGGCGACAATGGGCACATGGCGCTGATCGACTTGCTTTCCGCTGTTTTGGAATCAGAGGGTTGGGCCAAGCCCTAAGCTAAAAAACCTCATAAACCGCCACTACCACAAGGGAGCTCCTCTTACATGTTTGCAGAGGGAGAGCCATCTTTCGCATGCTCAGGTCGCGCCAGGTCGGCTGCCTGAGGCTGAGCACGGCTTGGCGGAGGGAATGGAGGCCGGAGCCACATACAGAAACGCAGAAAAAGTCTTAGGGTTTAGGATTCAGGGATTAGACTTTAGGGTTTAGGGGTTAAGGATAGCGTCTGCCTGGGCCTCCCAAAACAATACCCCAGAATAAGTGGAAACCTGACTGTAGGGCATTATGTGGGTAACAACTGAGGGAGAATCAGATACAACAAGAAATGGACATTTTCATCTGACATGGAAACTGGGAGTATATAGGGGCGTAAATTGGGTAATGCGGATTTTAGCTACCCCTGCCCTACAAAAAAGGATCCACTAACTATCAGTGGTATGATAGTGATCGAAGCAGCGCACATGTCGGGGACAAAGCGCCGTGTGACAGGTTGACGAGAAGGGCCGCTTGAAGGTTGGATCCTTAGTTCTGAGGAGCTGGAAGTCGTAGCGTTGAAGCGTTCCATCGCTACACGCCATGAGCGGCAACTTTCTTTGAAAGTGTGGAAAATGATCATTCAGTAGGATTTTCCTTGTCCTCTACACATATGTGCTTTCATATCCTCATTTTGCAGTATGCAAATGCGTGTATATACCTCGCATATTCACAGGTTAGCTGGTCAGCATATCCCCAAACCCTGTTCGAATTGTGTAGGCTCGCTCATCATACAAGCTGTATGCTATATTCCTGTCCATGCCATGTTTTCCCCTCACCACACACAAAAACCCTAAGCCTTAATCCCTAAACCCTAAGCCCCACTCTAAGCCTTACATAGCCATCCCTAGGGATGGGAGAACCTCGCCAAGCACATCCGCGACGTTTTCAGCCGAATGGGCATGACTGACAGAGAGGTGGGGGTTGTTCTAAAGATAAAGGTGATACAGAGGATACTATGTAGGGATGGATATATAGGGTTCTATAAGGGTTGAGGGCTTAGGGTTCATTCAGGGTTGTTCTAACGGTCCTTGCAAAACAGTGTCCATCAAGAATACCAAATGGGGCTGGAGGAGTTTTGAGTGATTCACCCTTCTCTGCCTTCCCATACCCTGAACCCTTAAACCCAAAACCCTAAACCCTAACTGGCAGGCTGTGGCCTTGATATGTGGTGGCCATGTCTATGGACGCTGCCATCCTGAAACGACAGCCTCCGGCTATGCAGCAGCCCTAAGCCGTCCCACATAGGAGTGTCAGAGTTTATCAAGATAATCCCTGTCATCCCCAAGACGGACCCCCCGAAAAAGTCTTATACGTACATACGTGCATACGTACATACATACGAACATAAGTACGTACAAAATTATGTACATACGTGCATACGTACATACGCACGTACATACGTACATACATACGTACATACATACGTACCTACGCACGTACGTACGTGTACATAGGTACATACATGCGTACATATGCACATACCTATGTACATACATATGTACATACATACGTACATACATACGTACACACATATACAGGCACCTACGTACATACGTACATACTTACATACACATTTTTCCTAGGGTCCTTTGAGCATAAGTACATTTGCGCTATGCGTGTAGCTCTCTTTTGTGAAGTGGCGAGTGTACATGCGGGGGTCTCCGAGCGGAGCCTACATAGACATCCGTCCTGACACATGCAACACATAAGCTATAGTCTAAACTCCTGGAAGCAGGTTATATAGGGGAGTAGAATAGGACTTATCAAGGGGGATACTAGGCGTTTAGACTATGGCTCATGTGTGCCAGCAATGCGGGGGGACATGCAGCTTGCATATTGAAAGTGTGCCGGATCTGTGATGGATTTCTTGGTAGCCACTTCTTGAGAGAGAGAGACCGAGAACAAGACCGTAGAAGAACAACAAGAAGAAGAATAGCAAGGAGAAAGAGAGAGAGAGAGAGAGATGAAGCTCCTGCTAGCGTCGCACCACTTATTGATCCGTGTGTACCCTCATACCTTCATATATCCCCTACTACATTCTAATGATGCACACCCCTACATTCTGCAGCGCGGGTATTCAGGATTGACAGAACTGCTATATGAATTTAAATCCAGCTTGCATTCATTTCCATGCCTTGTTTTTTTCACTTGAGCCTACATTATTCGAATAATTCAGGCCCTAAACCCTGCAAGCCCGATTCCCCAGATTTCAAAATCCCAACAAACTCCATAACCCCCAAACCCTACACCCTAAATCCGAAAGTCTAAGCCCAAAATCCTAAACTACCGCAGACCCCAACCCTCAACCTTAAACTACAATCTGTAAACATGAGGCTGGAGCGTGGGTTGAGATGCCAACGCTCTTCAGCAACGAGTATGCAGCTGATATGGTGCACCACCACACGGTTTAGGTAGTCCAGGGTGTTTGGAGAGTTTCGGGTTGAGGGCTTAGAGATCTAAAGGTGCCGGGATTTCCGGGGTTTTAGCCAAAACAGAAAGTTCTTGCTCAATTGAGAAATGAGAATGTCAGAAAGAAGGGCTGTGTGCCGGCGTGGTTGCTCACATCACAGGAGCAATTTTGCAGATGATTGCGGTGGTTGTTTAGCACACTTGTTTAGGTTTCAGGGGTTCGGGGTTTCAAGGGTTCAGGCTTTAGAGTTTAGGGTTAAGGGGCTTTAAAGGGTCTAGGGTTTAGGGCTGATAATGCATTGCTTCCCACGTGTTCCAGGGCATCTGGAGGTCAGTAGACTCGTCATCCCACGTCGCCGCGTAGCACTGCCTATGCCCCGTGCGGCAAGCCCTCAACCCTGTACTCCCTGCGCTTAGAGTATGTTATGGTAAATTATACTATTTTGTAGTATAATATGGTGTGTTATAGTCTATTATGGTATATCATGGCTCCCTCAATATTCAAAACAAACCCTTTGAAATACTGAACGTGTCCCAACATTTAGAAAGTAGGGTGGTTTAACATTAGTCAGGAAGAGAACATACAGTTCTTCCTTTGGTCCATGGGGACGAAGTAATCCTGAAGCCTAGACCATGGGTTGCCTTAATCCATTTTTCCCGTCCCAGTGGCAGGCTCTAAACACTAAACCCTACATCCGAAGATAATACCCCAAGGGTCCTCATGGGGGTTGTGGGCCCAACCTCCACAATCAAGAGGTGTCCGGGGGCGTGAAGGGGCTCGGGGCCTGATCCGGGCGATGTCCACGAGGACCTGCCGCCACCCATAGATCCTGGAAGTGAGGTGGCAGGCAAACGCTCCCTAAGCCCTAAGCCCTAAACCCTAAGCTGCATGGACAGTGGAGAAAAGGTCCCATAAAAAACCTTAAACCTTTAAAGACCCTGATTAAACCCTACCCCTAAGCCCCAGCCGCAGGTGGGAGATAAGTGGATCGCTGTGACACACGACACGGTTCGTGCCGCGGTGAGTCGTGATTTCAATCCGGATGATATGCGGGCGTTCGCTTCAGAATAAAGGTTAGCGCAAGCAGAAATAGATCTGTCTAGGTTATACCCAAACACGAATCAGTATCTGTGCCTAGGGGGATATTAGGGGTTTAGGCTATAGCTTTTTTGGGCTTCAACAGTACACAAGAAGCCCTAAACCCTAAATCTAATGTATGCTTGCAGGTGATGCCTGATGGAGGCCAAGTGCCAGAAGAGGCCTACTACAGGAGTTTACATGAGCTATCGTCTAGGGTTTTAGGTTTAGGGTTTAGGGGGTTGTATAGGGTTTAGGGTTTAGGGTCTAAATTGCTTAAAGGGGGGTTATATAGGTGACTAGGGGCCAGCGAGGGAGACACTCGATACTCCTATAGCTCACACAATTACCATTTACGGCTTATGGGGTGTAGGGATTAGAGTTTAGGTTTTACAGGTTCCAGGACTAGGGTTCAGGGATGAATAGAGAATCAACATGAAAAGGTGGCTAACCGAGCTTTGGGGACAAATCCTAAACCCTTAGCCCTAAACCCTAAACCTCAAACCGGCACTTGCCAAAGATGATGTTCTTGAGTTTTTCATACAAATAGGCTATAAGGTACCTCGAATAGAAGTTGGGTTCAGGGTTTAGGGTTTAGCGTTGGAGGGTCATGGGGGCTTAGTAAGTAGGATAAAACTGGGGATAACTGGGTACAGAATATGGCTTATAGGTCTGGGAACCTAGTTACTAAGTCCTCATATAGTCCCCCTTAAATAGATAGAATATGGAGTATATGGGGAATTTCTTTTAATATACTCAAAGCCATTTTCGATCTACTTAAGGGGGACTATAACCCTCCAAGTAGGATTTAGGGTTGGAAAGTATCTAGGCCTCTGCATTAGCCTGTTGGCGCATTCGCTGGCCATTATAGTTCCCCCTTAACTAGACAGAATATGGCTTTGGGTATGTTATCATAAGATCCGCATATATCCCATGTTTTATCTACTTAAGGGGGACTATAACAGGAGAGGAGTAATGGGTCCCCATCATAATCCCCAAGCATAGTAGTTGTCCATCTTCATTTCCATTCCCTTTAAAGCCAAAACCCTAAACCCTGAGCCCACTCTCTCTCGCAGCAATTGCAGCTCACAGGTGAGACCAGCGCCTGGCAAACGGCAGTTCGAGCCCCAGCTTTTCAAGACACCCTGAGAGCAGTGCTCAGCGAAGTATGGCATAGGGTTTAGGGCTTAGGGTAATCACAATTGTAAATCCCCCCCAACCCCCACAATATGAATATGCCCCTTAAGCTGTAATGGTTCTATCTTGGCGGGTGCGGGGCCTTCAGCCGGAGACACATGTTACACGTAGGGGCCTACATAGGTACCAATATTAGGATCACAGTCCTATAGATTCCATATTTGATTTAATTATGGTGTAGGGTATCCCAAACAGACATCAATATGTTACCTGTAATTGTTCCGATTTCTGCGTCACATGCTTGCGGGGCATGGATGATTCCTTGCGAGATGTTGACGGAAATCACGTGTGTTTAGGGATTGGGCTTACGGAGCTCAAGACAGCAGACAGCCTGCTGAGATACATTGACTTGACCAAGTACGAGGGAGAGGCAGGTTCTGCAGACGATGAGCACTTTTGTGCGTGGGTTATCCTACAGCTTTCTTGTGTCACGTGCCCCAGTCCCTTGAAAACCCCTCATGTTTAGAAGCCCATGTCGTGCCTCACGTTCGCAAGCATGCGGTAAGAACTGGCAGGCAATGCTGGCAAGGCTTCCTTGTTTCCACAAATCCCATAATGAGAGGTTCGTTTCTGTTCGGGACGAAAATTTTTCGAGCAAAGCCTGAGAGCACTTGGAGGATCAGGGGGACTTCGTAAGTAGACTAATAACCCCTATAGTAACCCTACTTATCCCTATTATGAACCTACTTACTAAGTCCCCCTGACCCTCCAAGCACTTGTCAAGAGTTTGGTGTCGCCCTGCGCAACCGCAGGACCTAAACCCTAAACCCGAAGGACGACGACGAGGCTTCGCAAGAAGCACCGGATGCCAAGGAGCTGGACCTTCCTCATATAAGGCTTATATAGGGGATAATGGAAAAAAAGGAAACTATAGGGGTTTCAGGGATAGCATAGGGATTATATGGGGGATATATAGGAGTTATTTTGGGATAATGGGAAAGAAAATGGAAACGACTATAGTATAATTGGGTATATGTTGGGGGTTATACAGGGGAGAAGGGAAAAGAAAATGGAAACTACTATTTCTTTTTTATTACTCAGCGTCTCTTAAGTAGACAGAATATGGCTTTGAGCATACTATAGTAAGATCCCCATATACCCCATACCCTAAACCCTAAACCCTCAATAATAGTTTCCATTTTCTATTATCCCAATACAACCCCAATATTATGTCTACTTAAGGGGGACTAGAGGGGTTATCGGAGGTTTGAATCCTTGGAGGTCCCTTCTCGGGGTTTAGGGTTTAGGGGTTTGGAAGAATATGGAGGACTCCTACTTCAATATGAGCTATCGTCTAAACTCCTAGTATACGCCCTATAGTAGGAACCCTAAATGATCCCCTGTATAACCCCCTTTCAAGAGTTTAGACCTTAAACCCTAAACCCCAAATAACCCCACTTAAGGAGTTTAGACCCTAAACCCTAAACCTTAAACAACCCCACTTAAGGAGTTTAGACTATGGCTTAAGGCCTAAAGTAGGAACCCTATATACTCCCCTATCTGACCCCGCTCTGAGGAGCTTAGACTATTTCCATGTATGGGGTATATGGGGATCTTACTATAGTATGCCCAAAGCCATGTTCTGTCTACTTAAGGGGGGCTGTGTAATCAAAAAGAAATAGTAGTTTCCATGTTCTTTTTCCATTTATCCCCTATATGACCCCAATATATGCCCAATTATACTATAGTAGTTTCCATTTTCTTTTCCATTATCCCAAAAGAACTCCTATACATCCCCTAGATAACCCCTATATAATCCCTAAACAATCCCTAGAAGCCGTATAGTTTTCATTTTCTTTTTCCATTATCCCAGAATAACTCCTCCATATCCCCTCATATCAACCCAAAAGAGAAAGCATCAAAGTGTCAGATGTCAGCCTGTGGCCATACCCTAAACCCTAAACCCTAAATAGTAGTGCCCACTTTCCTTTCCATTATCCCAATATAACCCCAATATAACCTTAATATGACCCCTATATATCCCCTTAAAGGGACCCAGGGTTTCCATTTTCTTTTCCATTATATTATGTCTACTTAAGGAAAGAAAGCATCAACGTGTCAGATGTCAGCATGTGGCCAGGAGTATCCGCCAGGCCTGGAGTGAGGTTTCGGATTTAGGGTTTAGGGTTTAGGGCTTAGGGCTGTGGGTTTAGGATTTAAAGCTTAGGGCTCAGATTTTAGGGTTCAGGGTTCAGGGTTTAGGGTTTAGGGCCTAGGGTATCAATTTCACGAACTTGCGAGGAATTTGGTGGTAATTCAGGGGTACATCTATGTGTATACATATACATACACCTAATTACATATGTAAAATACATGAAAATAGAAATCTTCATAGAGTGTCGTGTAGGATCAGGGCTTGGGGTGCAGGATTTTAGATGAGGTCTATATGTCATACAGAGATGATTGTCACACTTTGTTTGCCCACTACCTCACACCCTCATTGAGTAGGAAGATCATGGGTTCCCCTACTATCCCCCAGGTTCCTCTGATCTTCATGAAGGGGGAACGCAGGGGAATTAGTATAGGGTGGTGGTTAGGAGAACCCGTGAGAAGTTTTCCGTAAGTCTTCGAATCTTGAACGGGCACAAGCTGCAGCCTTTGAATCGAGGCTGCTACAGGTGCATGTCTCAATGGGTCAACATCCATGCCCGGCCCTCAGATGAAATGTCCCCCAGTTCGGGCATTGCCTAAACCTCCGCAAATACTTGAAAACGATATCATAGAAGCCAGAGGCGGGTCCGCTTGTCAGAAACCCGTGTGTGGTTTGGGCTTCATACGTGGTCTGGGATTCATGGTTAAGGGCTGGAGTTTTAGCGTTTGCCCGTGGTGAGGACCTGTGACTTTTTAGAGAGTTGTCCCATGTCAAGGAGCAGCCGGACGCAAGCTCCCCTGTCCATGGCCGATGCCTCGAGGGGGAGGCAGGTGCTGTGCTTTGGTGGTGATCTCTATAATATCCCTGAAAAGAATTTCGGCAATACTTTCTGCCATTATGAAAAATTATCCTAAGAACCTGCTGAAATTGGAATTTTTGCCGGAGTTCCATGTAACTTAGGGCTTTACAAGGGCCATCTGGGATTTTATTGGGACTACATGTACCAATATGTTCCCAAAAGGCATCCCATGTATAGGCGTAATCATGTTTCCCCAAGAAGTAGTTACAACGGAATGGGCAGCAGATTGCCGACAGATGTGGTAATAAATTGCTCCCAGCCTGCAAGGCTTGTTTCATGGAACGGCCCGTCGCGGGCGCACAAAGTTCAATCTGCTGTCCCAGAACCTTAAGCCCAGACCTTGAATGCTATCCTGAACCCAAACTCTAAACTGTGACCTCTAAAACTAATCCCTCCACCTAACCCTAGACCATGACCTCTAAGTATGAAGCCTACTCCCTAGACCCCAAGCCCAGACCTTCAACTATGGAAGCCAGGGGGCCCGATAATAGGAGACCTTTTGGGACCTCAGGGAGCCTTAGGGAGGCCTTAAAAAAGGCGTAATTACGGGTCCCCCATCTAAGGGGTCCCCTTAGGGATCCCATAATTCAAACAGCTGCCCAACTGATTACATCTTCCTATTGGGGTAGAGTATTTATATAAGGGACCTAGACCCTACATCCCTAAACCCCGCACCCTTAACCACCAAAAAAAACGCTACTCAGCTGCGCTGCTAGGAGCCTTCGTTCCTGGCTGTGAAAGCTGATTCCTCAACACTCAGTCGGGGGTTTCAACATATGGGGGTCCATTTTTCGTGGGTTGGGTCCCTATGATCAGGAGTATTTATATATATATATGAGGAGTGTACATGTATGTGTATACATATATGTATATCAGGAATGTTTCTGTATACGTATATATATATATACATGTGTGTGTTTGTTAATTATACTGGGCTCTACGTGTCTGGCAACCCCCAAACTTGATTTGCGATATGCTTGCGACCGGAAGTTGTGCTAGCACTAGTGACAACGAGAGTGACAGGCAAAGTATTGAAAGTAGGAACAGTGACAGCAATAAGCATATAAAGAATCAGAGTAGGAAAAAAAAAGCAACGGTAGGAATAACCGTTGGCCTGGCACTCCTTTAGACGAATGACATAGATGCTCATACTTTAGGTGGACGCTCCCTAGCCAGCAATAGGCACTGTAAGGGATAATGGTGATGATATCAGGGTCCGCTTCTACTCCTACTATACCACTACTAGAGGGTGGGGTCTCCACCTAATTCCCTAAACCCTACACCTTAGACCGCTTGAAGAGCCATCAGGTCTTCGGAAAGGAGCTGCGTGGGCTGGCAGAGCTCTGCCCTTACTGCTTGCATGTCTCATGGGTGAAGGCTCAAGTCCCTTTCAAGGGTTTGGGGTTTCGGGGTATACGTGTTTACATATGAAATCGAAGGTAACAGAACCGGAATGGATTCCAGTTGTTCTGCCCCCCGAAACGAATCATAGTGGGGACCTCCGCAGTCCAAAACCTTAAAACCCTAAACCCTCTGCAAAAGCGACTAATGCGGCATTATCCGCACCACCAAAGCAGTTAGCCTCCATCTTCCCCGTTCATTCCTGCATTCCCCAGACCCTAGTCCCTTAAATAGTACTTTCCATCACCTTTCCCATTTCTTCATTCTTGAAACCCTAGACCCTGAAGAGAAATCTTCATCTTCTTTCCCATGCCTTCATTTCCTAAACCCTGGATAGTAGTTTCCATCCTTCGTGCTTCCCTTCTGTAATGCCCTAAGCCCTGAACCCTAACCCATAAAAACTTCAAAATCCTGGAAACTCTAAACCCTAAAAACCCTAAACCCCAAACCCTAAACCAAGCATCACATTCTGACGCTGCAGGCGGGGAGGCTGGATCTCCCTTGCCAGTGGGGCAGGCATGGGAATTACCTGAAACTTGAGGGAGATTTATGTTTAGGGCTTAGGGTTTAGGAGTCATGGAAATGGTAGAGGGTTAGGGGTTCGAAGAATGACGATTTTGAGTTTGCGGTTTTTCTTTCAAGTCCTGGGCGCTATACAATTTCAATTCATCGGGGCTTCAGGGCTGAGGGTTCAGGTTTTAGGGTTTAGGGAAAATGGTTTAGGGTGGAGGTTAGGATGATATATGTTTTCTTATCCCAATAATGGTGAATCACATGGAAGATGACTTGGGCGCTATCTACAAAGCCTACTTCCTAAACACTAAACCCTAGGGGGTTTGGAGTTTAGGGTTTAGGCCTAAACCCTGAATACCTTAGACCCTATGCGTACCCTAAGCCCTAACCCAAACTTCAGCCTAGCTTGGTTCCGGGCACTTGGTATTATCTACTTGCAGAGTGCAGGCACTAAATAATAATTGTTAGGTATCTGCTATTTCAAGGGACATGGACTGTACGGAGCCCCAACATGCTAGGGATGCATATTAGGAGGACCCCCTCACCATGTTACTGCAGGGTGGGGGGGTCGACCTAAGATGTATGCCACGCTCAATAGGACTTTGTCGTCAAAAGGTAGGAGTCAAAGGTTGGAAGTATGGCCCTTAATTATGGGGTCAGTTTATGCCTAGTATATACACCCGAAAAAAACCCTACAAACTCAAGGGTTAGGACCTCAGATATACGCATATACCGGCAACCTGGACCCAAAAGTGAGTAAAATGATAGCCCAAAAGCCTTAAACGCAGTCAAGACAGCCCAATAATTCTACATACCTGTGGGGTTTAGGGGTTTAGGGCCATTCTTCAACAACCCCAAACCCCTCAAACCCAAAACCTCTAAAACCCCTCAAACCCTAAATCCTAAACCCGAAACCCAAGGACGAAAAGAGCCGCTGCACAAACCCAAAACCCTACCGTGCTTCACTTAGGGGTACTTGGAAATACATTTTACTTTTTGCTTACCATAATCCTAAGGAATAGCAAAAATTATAATTTTTGCTATGGTTCCAAGTTTCCCAATGTTTGTGCTTGCACGTTCTATGCAGCAGGGTCTTGCGCAAGGGGTGAGAAATTCGCTCTGGCTGCTGCTGCTTTCCAGCCCCTGGCGGTCCCCGATTGAAATTAGGATTTGGGCGCTAGGGAGGGGCTCAGTAAATGTGTGCTCGCTCACCCCTCGGTGTTTCTGCTGCAACACTTTGGCTTGTTCAGCTTTAACTTTAGCTAAGGTTGACTCCCCTTTCTTGCTCTACTTCACCACGACAGTACTTCAGACGCGCAACTTCGGAACAAAGACTGCTCGCCGCAGTCGCAACAAGAACGCATCATGCTACCACAGTTCTCTGGCATTCGCGCACCGCCAGGCAATCACTTTGGGGGAGGCTGACATTTTTCAGCCCCTTGCCTCCAGAAGCTAGCTTCAAGTTTTTTTTTACGTTTGTTAATTGCTGATGTGGCGGAGTGGGTGATGTTACGATTTTTTTCACTTCAGTTCAGGGCTGTTGGGGATGCAAGGCAGGGTTGAGAATCTTGTTGCCAAAGTGCTCTATTCCTTTTTGGCTGGTACGAGGGCTGTTGTTACCCAAGACCCCAAATTTGGACTATTATTAGAGTCACATGATAGCTATTGGTTCGTGCGGGGCTGAGATTACGAAGATCCCGCCTTCTTCACGCAAAAGACAAGAGCAATTGACGGCCAGGAGCCTTGAATTCGTTGAGCAGAAGAGAGCTACCAAAGACCCCCTCTTCAATCCTTTCCCCTAACAATACACGCCTCCCACCTAGTAATACATACCACCCCAACATAGGGAGAATTTCAATTCGCGGGATGACGGGGCGGGGGTGGTTAGGGACAGCCTCAAACTCCAGTTTTGCCAAGCTTCAGCGGCACGCCTGCCTTTCCCCACGCTACCGTGGGCCTCAGCTGGCCCATAGTTATTTTTTCTGTTCTCCCAAACGGGGGACTACACTATGTATATACATTTACTTCCTGAGGAAATCGATGAACACCCGCCGAAAAATTATAGTAAAACACTACTTCTTGTGGATGCCGTTTAAAAGGGTAAGCGTTTACAGAAGCCTTGTGTTCAGGCTCCATGTTGTTTTGGGGGAGGGTAAGACGGGTAAGATGGTCCCAAGCGTGGTTAGTGGCTTAGGAAACGAGTGCTGCCTTGAGCGATGGGCAGTGTGGTTGTGATGCGGTAGGGCTACCGAAAATTCTAGACCCTAAACCCTAAACCTAAACCCTAGATACACGACAATCAGTACTGGCGCCTGTAGGGCTCCGTTTCAGCCCCCTGGAAGGCTGCAATCGTCCAGGGACATGAGCCCGGCATTGCTACAAGAGAAGGAAGCTCGGCTTCGTAATGGAGACTCCGTGAACCCTTTTCCCAACAGGGTCACGCACGGCTCCCTTTCGCTCAGAAACGCCCCAAGTAGGTTTTGAGCCTATTGTTTGCAGGAGTTGGTACGCGCTGGCTTGATGGTCTAGGGTTAACACTTTTAGATTGAAAAGCTAGTGGTTTGGTAAGATGGGAAGCTGTCAGATCTGCTTGCACGCGTTGTGATTGTTGGTTTCTGTGGAGGAGTTTGCCCCCCAGCTGACATCTTCGGGGAATGTGATGTTCGTCTCTTCTTTGCCCGGGATCCCATTTACGGGGGTTGATTCGAAAAACAGTCTTTGATGGCCTGCTGTCATTCGCGTATGGGATTCTGGCAGCGCAGATGACATGCCTACGACAGACTGCTCTCCCTGTAAAAGGTGGCCACATGGGTTCGTAACGTCAATGTGCAGGAGCCTCAACCAGATTAAGGTATTTACTTCCTACTTGATACTACTCCCCTCCAACCCACTCATAGCACATGATCCCGATAGAATGGTACAATGGGGTGCTATTCCAACTTACTAAGCCCGATAGCTCTCGCAGAGATTTGTTCTTTGCGTTTTGGCAGTTCAGGCCTCCACCCTGGCAGTTGCCTACAACAATCTGGCTGCGCCTCAGCCGCAAAGACGAGTAGGGATGAGAAGCCGTGCCAGTAACAGGAGTCATGGGACGTCGATGCGCTAGTCATCCAAAAAAGTTGTGTGGTGATGCTAGTGTGGCGCTAGAGCGTGTGGGATTATGGGAGCCCGCATTTCGATGCAACCTTGACTTGTTGTTGGCTTCGAGGCCGTACATCTTATCCAGGTTTCTCCCCATGACTCACGCTTTTTCTGCCTGCTGCCAGCACACAAAGGATCTTCCAAGTGTCGTGCAAGCAAGCTTGCCTGCAGCATGAACCCAAAAAATACCTACCAAATCCTACCAAGGACGTCTTGAAGGCAAACTGATTCGTGAGAGGGCTCTTATCTGACGGAAGGATCTCTCGAAGCAATCTAGGGACCCAAGTGAACCAACCTCATCTGGCCCAGTCCACATAAAGATTTGGAAGTACGCAACAACCTAGGACCTAGGCGAAAAGTGTAGGTTTTGACTGGCATCTGGAAAAGTCAAGCTACCTGTGATTCTAGATGACCGCAGCTGACAGGTTGGGAACAGTGTACATGTCTTAGAGCGCTTCTAAGAAACTATGATGGCTGAGGTTCAGCGAGAATACCTCGGCTGCAGCGATTGTCTAGCCCTGTACGAGCGACTTGACAAGCAAGGAGCTTGTTGATCTGTCATGGTTTTAAGGGGTTGGGTTTCTTGGCTACCCAAGCCCTGAACACACCCCTGATTAAGGATTCCCTCCACTGAGCCTTAATACCTTCGACCCTGTCAGGCCAATTAGTTGAAGCTTGGGGAGGGGATGAGGGTTTCGGGTTTGGGGTTTCGAGTTTTCTTTTCTTCAGGAAGCGGCCCGAGTCCACGCGCCCTTAGTCCACGCGCTGGACAGGGGTCGGGGTCAGGCTTTCGTAGTCATAGTTTCACGGATAACTTCCCATTGGTAGTTCCGAAAATCAGGGGGGCCCATGTATTATATTGAAGATAGTCCACCCCCGTATACGAATGTCCGAAAAAGAGACTCCTAATCTGACACTCCTATTCGTAGTCTGGATCTGAAGCACTAACCAATCCAGGAAAGCTGTCGTCCTAGCGGAGGGCTACATGTCCAAGGACAGCCCGCTTTTGGCGAATCTCGTCCGAATGCTTTTTTTGGGATGTTAGGACAAACAAAAAAAGCACCAAGACCGAAATCCAGGAACATGCCCTTCCCGGCTCAGCCGTTCTTGTAGGTCAAGATTGGGATGGCTGTTGAAGTCTGTTAAGGGTTCCTTGCACAAGCAAACCACCAATCTCAAGCAGATAGACTCATGCTGAAAGCCTTCTAAGAAGTTCAAAGGTTTGTGTTGACGTGGGGATGTCTCCAGACTTCTTATCTGGGGGGGTCTGGGGGATGGCCTTTTCCATATGAGGTAGAATGTAATAATCGGGTTTCGGTGTGTGTATTTACATGTATATGTACATAAAGCATAGCGTTCCTTTCGAACATTGGTGGGTGTATGCTGGTGTATGTATTTAGTGTCGCGCGTGGGGGCCCCTAAATAAGGACCATGGCATGGGTCATAGGGAGTTTGTGGCTAAGCAGGATCCTTAGCTTGTGAGGCAGCTACGCGACTCACATCGAACAGCTCTTCAGCTTGCGGTGGAGCGTAAGCGGCGCTTCTGCAAGTTGATGCTAGCATTCGCTAGTTTCCCAAAATAGGGGAACCCCAATATAGACCCCAAAATACTATAGTCCTG
Source organism: Symbiodinium pilosum (assembly GCA_905231905.1). Lineage (NCBI taxonomy): Eukaryota > Dinophyceae > Suessiales > Symbiodiniaceae > Symbiodinium > Symbiodinium pilosum. The sequence continues at coordinate 29,770 of CAJNIZ010020358.1, read as the reverse complement.
ATTATGGGGACCCTCAAAAGGGTACTCATAATTTGGGAAACCTCCATTCAGGGCTCCAGGCGATTTGGCATTCACAGTTTCCAGGGACAAAGATTAGGGTTCTCAGTCCAGGGGCTAAAGGATATTGGCAATGACTGTTACAAGAAGACTTGCATGATTCTCCAACAACCTAAAGTTGTACGCCCGCCTGGCCCCCCGTCTAATCTGGGTTCGAGGGCGCGTGCACCCCAACTTGATGTTGCAGTTCATTTTAACAATCCGCGATGGTAAGACTTGCGCTCAAGTAGCTTCAGCTGCAGGCAAGTCTGGATGACGCTTCTATCCGCGGTTGTTCTGGGAAAGCATTTTTTCTACAAGTGCTGTAAATAAAAAGATGTTTTGAGGCGCATCTTATCTTCAGTCATTTTTTCAGTCAAGACATTAGCCAGCCCTAGTGCTCTCCGAAGCATTTGCCGGTTGACATTGGGGTATGGCTTACCCAAAATTCCGGAGGCCGGCGAATGTCTTGGGAAGATGCAACTTTCAGAGAAGGCAGCAGCGAGGTCAATGTTGAGTCGAATATGGCATCAAAACAAGCAAGGCATTCCCAATAAAGCCCCCTGTAGCCCGAGATAAAGTCCCACCACTGCCCGTATCTGAGGGCCAGCGCCGCGAGTAATCGCCAACCCTCTGGTCCCGTCGGCGACCCAAAAGACTCAGGATATAGGGTTAACCTGCTTTAACCTTTACAACTTAGGGGAGGTTATTGGGATATGGGGATTTAGTTGCCAAAGAGTCACGGTTTGCAGACTTCTGGGTGAAGGGTCTCTTGTGCCTATCTTAAACGGACGAAGGAAGGGTCGAAGGGATTTTACTAGGACACCTAGCGGAAGAAACTACGAAAGGCAGCATATCTGGAACTGGGGAACAGATTTTAGGATAAGGACGTATAGAGATGATGTGGAGTGTTTCTCCCCAGAACCAAAGAGAACCGACTCCCTCACCCGCCCGGCAGTGTGGTCAGGGGTTGCGGTGAGCACCAGTGGGAGCGGGTAGAAGGAGGGGAGTGAAGCGGAGGGGGGAGGGGGGGGGAAGGCACGTTTTGAGAAAGACTTGGCCCTCATCTAGAAATCTCCGGGGAGGCTAGGTTTCGACTTTCAAGCAGGAATGTGCGTGGGATGTCCTCCGGGTTTGAGGAGAAGTTTTTCTTAATGAGGAGTTCTACAGCTGTTTTTATGGCTGTGTAAGAACTACTTAAATGTGTGAGTGCGTGTATGAGAGCTAGAACACAAAGACCTCATTATTTGGCGCACGCACCCACATCCGGCACCTGCTAGACCCTAAACCTCGTTTGCATCGAAATTTCTACATTCTTTCCCAGTTGTTTCTCTATTATTGGGCTCCTCCCCCCTAAAACCTATGTATCCCTATATGCTTCATGTAACCCCCACGGCCCGCATTCACCTTTATCAGTGGGTCCCCTGATTGTTTCCTAAATTCACACAACGCCAAGACCATTCGCCGGCCGGCTTCAGCCATCGAAGCACGCGGCGGCTTGGCAAGATCAAGTGGTCGAAGTAGGGTTCAGGGTTTAGGCGTTTAGTAGGCATATTTTGGCATTGTGCTTCCCTTCTCGTTCTGCGCCCTATACAAATTTACACGGTCGATCCCCCCGAAAAGAGGACATCCAGGGTGAAGGAATTTATTGCGTTTAAAGGGTGGCATTTTAAGGTTCAGGTTTCGACGCTTTGGTTTAGCGCACACACTCGCCTGAAACTGGTGTGGGGCTTCGGAAGGGAAATACATACTACCTCGTCTGAATGGGTAGTTCCATGTTGGACTTCAAGAGCATCATGTTTGCTCCCTTTTCATGTGAACGATGCAATCCTCAGAAACTTGCTTACGATTTTCGACTCTCAAGGTCAGGTGAAGCGTGCTGAGTCCGCCGAGGCGCAAGGGGATCTGAGGCAGATTTAATGCAAGAATTGTTGTAAGAATGGGAAGAGCGACTGATGAGGATCGTGTTGCCACTCGGGAACCATGCATACTTCAGCAGCAAAGAACATCTTATCTCCGAACCTGGAATTTGGATATTAAATTTCAGACTTGCAGAGTTTAGTGGTCTAGTGGGTCTAGTGCTAGGGTGCGGGTGAAGGAGGGTCGGTTTGCTTGGTGTTGGGGATTCGGTTCTCTATCACTAAATTCGTCTGTAGCAAATCTACTTCTGACCCCTCGATGTTTTGTTTTACAAGTGGCCATACTTTACCAGACTAGCTTCAAAACGCAGCAGCAAAATCGTACTGATAAAGGCCGCAAGCAGCACCGCAACTACTGCTACCTGCTACTGCCAGTGCTATGACAACACCACTGCAAGTACTCCTCCTCGACACTTGTCGTTTGCACCACCAGCGGGGTCGGTCAGCACCAAGCCGTTTATGATGTTTCAAAACGATCCAAGTACTATATGTCCATTCTTCAAGATCCCCATTGTCCGTAGTCCCTATAATGCGTGTCTGTCAAAGCTTCCGTGCCTTGCCAGGCCTCCAGCCGCCGACCAGCATCGGCAGCGCGGGCACGAGATGGTCGATGGGATGCCGAGGCGCCCAGGGCTTCTCTTGGGAGCTTCAGGGAACTGAATCGGTACCCTTTTCCAAAGCTCCATTGATTTGGGGTGCACTCCATTCTGGGTTGTGAATCCTCAGGACTGCGTTGCGTCCTTTGTTTGCATGGTGGGCTCTTTTTGTTTGATTTGTCTGGCTTTTGTTCGTAGTACTCGTGTTCTAGAGGAGCTCGAAGCTAATCCTAGATCCGAGTAGTAGCTGTCTGGGGAAGTATCAGCTATGTAGGAGGCCCCAACTTGGCGCCTTGTCCGTTCTCACCATTACGGTTGCTTGTATTGGAAGTTTACCATGGCCTAGGTTGCATCTCAACCTCGTCGCGACTCTTCATCGTCACGCCGCTAGCTGTGATAATTTGCGAACGTGGGAGTTCCGGGTTTGTGAATGGCAGAACTTGAGGCTTCATGGGCTTTTGGCCTTGGTTTGTGCGATGCATCTCGTTCGCGCTTTTGCAAATATGTGAAGCCTTGATGGTGCATGATTCTTGCGAGACTGGAATTCTGGCTTCCTCTAAGAATATGAGGGTTTGGGTTACTTCAGTCCTCAAAAAATATATTAGTCACGCGAAGGCTCTAGTCTCCTAATGTGTTGGGTTGAGAGCCCCCCAAATATTTGTTCAAACCTTTGGACGTAAGTACGCACTGCAACTAAGAACCAGTAGAGACGCGTAGCCTTCAGAATACACGTGCGCGCGCGAGGGCTAACTGACATCCAGATGTGAAAGTCCCATCCACTTTGAGGGGCTGTGCAGCACGACCAACGTCCGTAGCGACCGCTCAAGATGCGCAGATGCGCAAGTCTACCTATAACAGACCTGGGGGGGATTTACTAGTATAGGGGAGTGATTGGCTAGCAAGAGAAGCTGGAATCCAGTTAGCGGGCACTCTGCGGGAGTCGAACTATGAATATTCAGCCCTGAACCCGAGACATATTTTCACTGAATCCTAGCCTGTCCTACTTCGAAGACTCTTCGATTCATCCTATCTTTTCTTTGTGGATGAACACCAGACCTTTCTGTAAGCTCGGCCTAAGAAAAAGCGGTCTCCCAATGAATCTTTGTCCGCCACCCAAGCGATCCTTGCGGAACCTAACACCCATCCGGTGAGGGCTTAGGCAGGAGATGCTGGAGCCTCAAACGGCCCGTTCATTCTGACCTCCGCAACGTTCAATCCTACGGTGGCATTTATGGACACGCCTTTAGATGTAGCACTTCCAACCCGTATTTGTTGTAATGTAGGATCCATCTAGAAGCCTGACCTGCCATCTTAACATCCATTGTCCGAAGCAGGAAGGGAAGTGTCTTGCAACACTTTTTATGACTCTTCCCCTCGGGCGTGGTAAAACGGAGTTCGGGCTAGCTTGAGGTTCTTGAGTAGTTACAAGCGTGGCTAGAAGCACTAGAGGTATGCACAGTATGACTTGGAGTGGGAGATTATCCCACCCTATAACTTCCCACAAGCCTTCAATTTAGACGCCACCCAGGAAGGCCTTCGCAACTGTCGAAGGATCGTAGCCTTCTCAGCCGGGAGCTTGCGAAACTTCTGCGGCCGGAGGCTGCCCTGTAAGCTCTTGTGCTTGTATTGTCCGTTTAGGGCCGCCCAAGGGGTTTGAGTGGGGGTTAATGGTAACTCATAGAATTTCATAGGCCATATCATAGGCCCAGGGCTCCACCCAGGGAATCTAGCTAATAGGGTTAGACATGTATTCTGAGATCTGGCCAGGAACTGCTGAGAAATTCTGTGTTTGGACGATTATGGGCAGTTATTGGATTTGGCGCTTGAAAGAGTACCCCCGATCGAGTCTTATCAGATCCTTGCGAAGGCCTTCCTGGGCCCTACCCTCGGAGGTTCAGGTTAATGGTAACTATATATATATATATATAGGCTATACGGTTTAGCGCATACATCTCCCAATTGTAAGGCCCCAATTCCCCGAATCTGGCTACAGGTGTAATCAGAAGGACGTAGGTTATGAGTATCCTCCCGGTGCTGATGGGGCAAGTAGGCCACAATCTTGCATGGACTGCAGAGACTGGGATCTCGTTTTCGGACTGGGTTTGTGGCTTATCGTGCTTCCTGCCAAGCGCACACGCAACCGTGGCAGGTTTACATATGAATTTAGGGTTTATATAGGGATTATTTAGGGGTTATATAGGGATAATGGAAAATGGAGACTACAATTTAGGGTTTAGTCGTTTAGTATGAATTTACATGGCTAGGGTTGTGGTCTACTCGGCTGCAAGCCGCGCCGATAGCTCAGCTGCCATGTTCACCCACCTCAAGATTCGACGCCCCCCAGCTTATTACCTATTTTCCTACGAGGCTGCAATATCCTGAGGACCAATAATAATCCTAGGGGAGGCGGAGGTCTAGTTTTTGGGTGAAGTGTTTGTTAGGTACACTTCGAAGCAAGGGCAAGGCCTAAAGACCACACCCCATGCACTCAGGAGTTTATTGTTTAGGGTTGGAGTTGAAAAAGCACTGGCACAGAAGCGTTGAGGGTTTAAGCTTTGGGGTTTTGGTTTTAGGGACTGAGCTCAAACACCTAATAAACTGCGCAGGCTCAGGAGCAAAGCCCGGATATGGCATCCTGGTTTGCTCCCAAAGATAGGTCCCGACTGCCGAAGACACTTGGTTTCCATCTTCATGCGGGATGGCTATCTTGCTTCTAGAATTTGTATTTGAGTAGTATGTTCTTTGGGGATACTTATGGTACCCACTATGGCCGACTGAGGTCCTAGAATAATATTATGGTACCCGCTATAGAGTAAGATTGTATCCTCGTTTTGGGTATTTTTTAAAGAATATAATCTTACTGGGTTCAACCATCAAAAAACGCTACTCATGGGTTCCTTGGTACTTAGGGCACACTGATTTGTGGCAGCCCAGCTTCTTTGGGATGTTTGAGGGCCGTAGAATGTGCCTTCGAATTCGGGGTCCATCGTTCTCAGTATTCAAAGGTTTAAATATGCGTTTCCGGAAATTAGGGGTCCCTTCCTAACATTAATGGAAGACATTAATTATGAACACGTCTCTAGATAGTTGCGGGAAAGCTTTGGGGCAAGAGAGAGCAGGACGTGGTGTCACAGAATGTCGAAAGTTGTACGTCAACCGTGCCTTTTGATCCTTCCTTTCGCACACTTCACATGTTGGCACAAAAGCTTTGGATGAAACCAGTGTACGAGTTTCCCTTCTGGAAGATTTTTGTATCGGAAGATTATTCGCGTCGAAAGAAGCGCAGTGTAGCTTCCTTTCAAAGCAGGCAGCAAGACTCCAGAATACTCAGCTATAATTTTTGTTGATAGCAATATCAGCAATAACAACCAAATACTGCTCTTCATCTACGAGTTACTTAGTCTGATGATAACGCTAATAATATTGCCATACAAGTGACATTATTGATACGTCGCCACCCCTTGCAGCCGACACCCCATCAAACAAGAATCGGGCGACTTATTTGCGTCAAATAGGTATATTATATTGCGACATTGTGCGCAGGAGTGTGTACCTCCTTAGCTAGAACGAATTATTACATCAACTGCTTGCACGAACTGTACTTGTGTTTGGCATTGCCATAATTATTGTGACGTAGATTAGCTTTGATGCGAATCGGTCGTTCAAACTTCGAAGCATTGGCGCCAAATATCATGGGTACCATGGGGCTTGACTTTTTTGTTGGCCTCTCCGGATTTGTATTTCCAACCATGTGACCGCTTGCTGGTCGGGGATCGCTTGCTTCGGTGACTTGCCCCGTGCCCGATTTACAAAATCCAAGGCTTGAAAGGCCAACCCCCTCACGATGCTCCCTATATTTTTTGAAAAGGGAGTGCGAAAGACAAATTAAATTCGCCGTAGACCCTGATCCCTCAAAAGTTTGGCGCTGGCAGCTGATCTAAGGATCCAGTGGCACGAATCGTCTCTTGGATTGAAGGGGCTGTCTGGCAAAGCTGTGCGTCTTACTTACCTTTGTTTAGCAAGGAATGGAAAGAGAAATGGAGAGAGAAATCGAAAATGCTTGAGCATTTATAGGGCTACGTAGGGCTTAGGGTTCAGGGTTTACTTACATCTGGTGAGCAAGGAATGAAGGCATTGGTTCTCATTACTATAACCCCTAATAATGTAGTCATTTGGCTTTGCGGAAGGGACCGCGGCACAACCTTATAGACTTTCACAGCCATGCTTTAGTTTCCTGGATCTCTGATGGCTTGCACAAGGAGTGCTACATCGGCATCGTCGTCGGTGGAAGATACGTCCAACTCGCTGCCTCCTCCCGCAGCCTGGATGTATCCAGAGGGCTGTACAAACGGTCCATAACTTGGCTTGTTGAAAGAGGCGCCTTTCGCCGTATGGCTCACGTGCTACGGTATTTCTCCACAGATGGGAGCAACCCTCGTTTCTTTTGTATGAGCAAGAAGCTTGGCAAGGTGTCTCGTCTTTTTACGCTTATTTACTGTGGGCTCTCATGCCCAAATCAAGCACGCTTATGCGTGCTTGTTGTCTGGGAGCTGAAGAAATGCCATGTGAAGCGCAGGATGTCAGGCTATGGGAAGGAGAGCAATCCCTTCCTCTCGCATAATATGCTGGCTCAGCAAAGATGTGTTTTGACACAGAGCGGTAGTGTCCCAAGAAGGGATCCGAATACTTCAGAAGCGGGGTGCTTGGGGTAACTTGGCAGTATATCACTTTCAATTAAATAGTTCCCCCACTGACAAAACCCAGCACAAAATTGCCGGTTGAATTCTAAGCAGGATTCAACCCTCAACTAGACCCTATAAATACTCAGCCTGAAACCCAAAACCCTAAACCTACGATGTATGGCGCACGGCATCATCTTTAGCCTAAACATTAAACACCGAAAGTCCTCGGTCCTCAGGGCTCCATCAAAGGATCTCTCCTCTTAATGCTATTGCATTACCCAGACAGCTCAGTACCACTAATTCAGGAATAGACCCTAAATGGTATGTGACTTAAGGCATTTCTCTGATGAAGGGATATTGGCAGGGTCGACCTGAGAATAGGGGTTGTAGAATTGCAGGATAACTTCGACCTCCAAACTGCGACTGCACGCAACTCTACGTCAAGTTTGGGTCGGGAGCTCTCAAGAGGGAGCCTTACCCAGAATCGTTTTCAAACCCTATGCAAACTTCTAGAACTAAACGCTTAATCTCTAAACGCTCAGCAAGGCTTTGCCTAGCCACATGCGCTTCGCTCTGCATCAAGTGGAAGCTGCAAGACCCGAAGGCGGACAGCATAGGGCTTTCTGCTCCAACGGATGGTGTGGGGCTTAAGGTTATAGAGACCCAACATGGGATCTCTTCGCCAACAGGGGGGCTACATTGGGTTCCATGTTCCATGCTTGATGAGGAAGGGGAGGACTTGCACCCGGCAATTGGCGATCCCGATGCAACCCTGTCTATAAGATTCTACTTGCTATTTGGACAGAGAGGCTGCCTTTCACAATGCCAAGGAGCTTAGTTTCACACTCTTCCACCTGAGGATTCAGGGTTCCGCACAGAACCACTCAAGCTATAGATGAGGCACACCTAACTTTGTGGATGAACTTGTGTCATGTGAGCAGTACTTTATTTGGGGATACTATGATACCCAATATAGAGTAAGATTATGTCCTAGCTCCTTTTTGGGTATAGTATTCTTTATACGGAATATAGTCTTACTAGGTTCAACCACCAAAAAAACGCTACTCATGTGATGTGCCACGCAGCCTCCAAATCTGCAAGCACAAGCGTCGAACTTGGTTCCTCAATTCGTTTTCGCCAGAACTCATATGAGCCATAGTTTAAACTCCTTAAAAGGGTTATATAGGGGATTATATAGGGAATTACTACAGCGCTTATTAAGGGGGATACTAGGAGTTTAGACTATAGCTCATATGCTCAACAACCTCGAATGCAAGATGGCAGCGCTCGTCATCCCTGCCATGCATGTAGAACAGTGACCATAAGCAAGCAAACCGTCACAAAGAAAAAAGTTGCTGCCAGCCAGTTCAGAACTGTTATGCCAAGATTGCTGAGGAAAATGAAGCAAAGATGGGCATGCTGAAAGCAATCAGAGCCCCTGAAGCAGCACTACCCTAAGCCCTGTATAACCCATTATAGTAGTTTCCATGTTCTTTTCCATTATCCCCATATAGCCCCAATGTAACCCTAATATTACCCCAAATGCCCTATGCCCCAAACTCCAACCTCTCAACCCTAAACTCGTAGGGAGGCACAAAAGCAAAATCCAATTTTCCTGCCGTTGCTTTCGTAGCTAGCGCTAGTGTTTCGTAATCTAGCTGGCCCTCAAAACTTCAATCCCTAAATCATCTCAGTTCCATTCTTGTCCACCTGATTCTTTTTATTCTAGTTACATGGCTCCCCCTCACCCGAATACCCAAACCCTAAACCACAAATATATGTACATCCATGGATGATACCTCAATGCATCCTTCCATATCCCTTTAAATAAAGGGCACTAAGACCCTTAAACCCTAAACCCTAAATCCTAAACCCTAAACCCCTAAACCCTAAACCCTAATTTTTTCCAGCGAGGCAAGACACCGGAGGCCCAGCACCTGAGAAGCAGAAATCAATGGGTTTCGAGCTTTAGGGTTTAGGGATTTTGAGGTATAGGGTTTAGAGGTTTAGGGGTTTAGGGTTTACAGGTTACGGGTTTAGAGGTTTAGGGTTTAGAGGTTAAGGGTTTAGAGGTTCAGGGTTTGGGGGTTCAATTAAGGTTGGTGACCCCAGGGAGGAGCGCCCCAAACGCTTTAGGGTTTCTTGTTTTTTCATTGCGCTTTAGGGGTAGAATATGATGGAGAGTAAACTGGAAAAGCAGATGTAGAATACAGCGGAAAGTGGTGGCTTAGGCGGATTTACAGGGTCTGGGCTTCTTTCACTGGTGCTTTATAGGGCTGAAAATGGAAACGTCACTATTATTTTGTTGGGTAGTGTTCAGGGACTTCCAGGGTCATACATTCCTCTATTTCTGACTGATCATCAGTAAGTTGATGGTAGGATGCGCTCTGGATGAAAGGGGCAATCGGCCCTACCAGGAATATCGAGAAGGGCTGCTATGAAGTACCTCGTCAGCTGGCAAGTGTCCGACCTAAGACTGTTAATGTTGGAGCCGCTTTCCCTGTCTTTTGATTCCCGACGCCCGGGACCCTACGGGTCCGGGGGTGATTTGGAACTCAACAAGCATGCCTGCCCCACGCAAGATCGAGAGAGTTTAGAAGAGGGCAGCAGCTAGAAAAATCTTGGTTTCAAAAGCGGCTTCCCTAGGGGTTGCATGTTAGTTTGATAGAGGGTACATGTTGACGTTCCGAGTCAATATTCTCCAGGTGAGCGAAGCTTATGCAAGAAGGTGGCTGATGGTTCTTCGCGCGGGTCAAGAGGGAGATGGGTGAGTGGGGTGCTCATCTAGCGAATTCTTGTCCCAGACGCTAGAACAGGCCAGATAACCCTTGCTCGCCAGCGAGTGAGTGTCGCCTTTGGCAGACTCTTGCGTACCCAACCCCGCCATAATGACTTTATGACCGCATTTGTCATGCCAAAGGCTTTAGCTACAGTTCCATGAGTAAAATTGCCCCTAGAAACAAGCCCAGAGAATTGGAAGTAAGAGGCACTGAGCATCATTCAATAGGCGTATAGCTTCTGCAGCCCGCAACTACGCGCCACGAGTCTTGAGTCCTAGGAAGCCTTCTTTCATGTTCAAGACCGTTCAAGCACATGAGCTATGGTCTAAACTTTTTAAAGGGGGTTATACAGGGGATTATATAGGGTAATACTATAGGGGTTATTAAGGGGGATACTAGGAGTTTAGATTATAGCTCACATGATACATGCTTAAGTCCTCCAGAGCTAAATGTAGACCCCCCACCCTCGCCCCCCTCATACAAACCTCCTCATATAGTAGTACCTGTATTCCATTAGGGGAGTATTTGTTATTCGGTTGTGAAGCGCTGACACCTGAGCTCTCGCACAACGCCCCTGAACTTACGGGCCTCAGAGAGAGCTGGCGGCTTTCAGACATCCAAGGCGTAGCCCAGAGAAAGACGAGCCTGTGCCACCAAGCGAAGGACAGGGTTCAGGGTACCATATAGGGGTTACTACACGGATCCCTTCCCTCAAACAAGAGCAACTTTTTGGAATTCCCATCCCTCCAGAGCTTCAGGATCCTCCAAGGTCAGGATAGCTTCAGCGGGCTAGGATAGCTCAATGTAGAAGCCTGAATAGCTACCAGTAATGTGATCCCAGATTTCTTATTTCATTATGATATGGGCTACCTGAAGTAGACTTCAAGCTGCCATTGGCAGTTGTTTAGGTCCCTACAGAGAACCCAGCACTACAATACGAAAAGGGGACCCATTGCTTGTCTTGGAGGTCTAGTGAGTCTAGTACATAAATCACTCCTCAACATGAATTTGAGCAATTGCTACCACAAAGCCTATAGTCCCCCTTAAGTAGATAGAATATGGGGTATATGGGGATCTTATTATAACATACCCAGCGCACTATTCTATCTGCTAAAGGGGGACTATACTGTTTGCTCTCCGAAGCAGACATGGAAGCCTATCGGAGCAAGCAAAAGACGACTGCCCTGTTCAGAGGGCCTGGAATCGGCACCGCATGATGTTGCGTATACCTTTGGCACTTCAGCTATCACCCCTAGCCGCAATTTTAAAAGAACATGCTAAACCCAACCGTAACCGAAGAACATATATATGTATATACACATATACAACACACATATATGTATATATTTTTAAAGACTAGGTATTCAAAAAACCATCATATGAAGCCCAGCCCCCGAAACCGTAAACCGTAAACCCCAAACTTGATTGAAAGGAACTGCGCTTGATGCGTGCCTTGTCAAGGAGAGGAGAGAAGATATTTCTGTTTTGGCTACGGCACACTTTCGTGATGGGGTTTAGGGTTTAAGGTTACTCATGGCTCCAGTACAGACCTTGAGGGTAGTCTGGAAGAAGCGTCAAGTAAGGTCGGCACCTCAAATTTCTGTTTCTCCAAACGGGTACCTTCATTCAACACCCGCGGCCTGTAGAATATTTGGTAAATGAGGATTTCCAAAAGTGAGGGGCGGGAATTCCTGTGATAAGAGTACTTTATTTATTTTGGATTATATGAGCGCAGGCCCTAGATTAAGCCCTAAACCCTATCCATACAATCACAATATAGCCCTAATAATGCCCCAATATAACCCCAATATAGCCCTAAACCCTAGCTAGCCCTAGCAGGCATGGACCATCACAGCCGAGGTCCAGCCGACAAAGTTCCAAAACTCGTAGAGACTCGGAGCCTCGTATGAAAAGTCTGTGGCCATTTCCTGGGATGCTGCAAGGAACCTGAAGGCGAATGTTTCCACCAGAAAGGAACCCGGCTTGTTACCTTTTATCCATGGCATAATACCTTAGTTCAAACCCTTGCCAAGTTCAAACTCCTTGACACCCCATGAAGCTCTTCAGTGTCCATCTCTTCTTTCATCTCTTAGACTGTAAATCCTGACCCTAAGATGTAAACTTGGAACTTCAGCGTAAACCCTGAGCCTCAAACCCGACGTGAACGAACACTCAAAGGTAGTAGTTGTCAGTTGCAAGGGAAATTGCAAAGCTTCAGATTAGATAGTGACGGTACTCACGGTGCCCTAGTCACTACGTAGTCCTTCTTAGAACTACCTTGGGTATTGGCCCCCACCCAGTAGCAGCTTGATACAGAACATAGTGGAATGAACAAAAGCCCTTAATATTAACCCTCTTAGAAAAAGTTTCTGGGTGAGAGCAGTACCCAACAACTACCCGGTAACCTTCGAGTTGGTTTGAAAGATAGGGTCCTTGAAGGCTCTCTGATCTCAGCGAGTCTACTTAGTTGTAGGGCACATGGGCTTATTACAGGGTTATTGGGGATAACAAGCAGGCTTACAAAGTCAAAGTAATTCCCTTTCCTTTGAGCTTGCCTACCCCTTTTCAATAAGAGGTCTGTTATCGGCAACAATTGTGGTTTTGAAAAAGAGCCTCCCCAAATCTGTAAGCCCTGGAGATTAAACTGTAAACATTGAGTGCGATGCGCGTGCCGAAGCCGTAAACATTAAGCCTCACACCACCCTGAACCGTAAATTTCCTTTAACCTGGGCAGGCCCCTGGGATATTTGATATTTTCCCTTATGGCTTTAATGAGGGACCCTATATACTAATCTTTTCAAAGGGTTTTAGGGGCCAACCCAGAAACCTACCCTGTCACCTTAGGACCGCAAGCCATGTGCATTATAGTCTCAACCCCTTAAAGGGGGTTGGGGTTAGAAAAGAGTATAGGGGACTACCATAGGAGTTACGAAGGGGGATACTAGGAGTTTAGACTGTTACCCCTATAATCCCCTATGATCCCCTATGTAATCCCAGTTTCCATTTCATTTTCCATTTTCTTTTCCGTTTGATTCTTCATTGGGGATACTAGGAGTTTAGACTACGACTCATGTCTTCTCCTTTCATCCAGGGCGCCTCCTTCGACGGGCGCTTGGGCGCCGGCCTGCAGCGAGCTTTGGACTTTGGCCGCTGTGAGGCGCTGCCTATCGAATAAAAGGGCTTTGGTATTTAGGGTTTAGGGTTTAGGATCTAATAAAAGGGCTTTGGTATTTAGGCTTTAGGGCTTGGTAACCCTAACCCCCAAAAATTAGGACCCTATGACTATCATATGATGGTTATAGGGTCCTAATTTTGCGGGTTGGGGTTGCCAAAATCCTTTTATTACTATTCAAAGGGTAGGAGTTAAGGATCGTGTAAGGAGCCCTTCAGGGTTGCTTCTGGCACCAAGATTTTGATCGTAAGTCCTGGGGTTTGGGCTAGGATTTCAGGTTTTGGGCTTCAAGTTCAGGATCTAATGAGCCTTGTCAGGAAATCTAGGGGAGTACATCGTTTCAAGTAAAGGCTATGTCGGGTCCATATGGGGTCATCCTTCGTAGGCGTACGCCCGCGAACTGCTACAACTCCTTTACTTGGATCGAGGTTCAAGGTCATTGAGACCGACTTACAGCTTCACGCCAAAAACTGTAAGCCTGTACGCCACCTAGCTGAGGTATACGTGGGTTATATTGCTTTCAGGGTTCAGGGTTTATAGGGTCCAAAGTGTAGGGTGCAGTAAAGGCTTGAGGGTATGAAGTTCAGGGTTCACGATACAACCTTCAGGGTTTATGGTTTCGAGGAATGGTGGGTTTTCAATTCACTACGAATATTGGGGTTGCTTGAAAGAGTCGATGCATAGTAATAGTAGGCGAAGTCATAAGTACAGTATCTGGTGTTATACCGCTCTGATTACTCCCCAGGAACTTTCAAGCAGGTTAAATGCACAGAGTGTAGGGAAGAGGAATGCGCTCACACTTCGCCGCATCCTCCTCGTCATGGTAAGTAGTGTACTTAATAATAAAACGAGTAACAGTAATGACAGTACTAACAGTAGCGTAAAGTAACAATAGCCTAGTAAGTGTAATGGTAGTAATGTTCACTTCACATTAATAAATCCCCCCCCCCCCCTCAATTGATCTATCTCCGTCCCGGGAGACCCC
>CAJNIZ010020358.1:4040-15500 GCA_905231905.1 Symbiodinium pilosum | reverse complement strand
CCTGAGGGTCCAAGTACCCAATGATCATATACTTACCCAAAACCTGTACTATAGTTATTATTACCCAAAACCCAAGTACCTATTTATTGGCTACTTGGACCCTTAGGGACTCGTGCAAGGTCTGAGCCCCTCGCCCGACACTACAAGTCATGCTTTTCCGCTTGCTTGCTTCTTCCTACCAGTGCTGTCATTCTTATTGTCTCCTAAGCAAAAGTGTCTTGTGGAAGTCCTTCCTGCTGCTTGTCTCCGCTTGTGCCACCTTCTGCCTTTACTTTCCTTTTCGTCACTTCCCTTCGTCCGTCTTTGTCATGCTTTGTGCATGCATCCCTACTCAAGATACATAGGAGCATTGAGTGTGACTCACTTGCAGGCAGCCCGGCGAATACAGCGAGCCTATCGAGATCACCGCCGCCTGCAGATGATACTGGCGCGCGCAGAGCAAGTCCGGTCGAGTGGCTTGCCTCAGGAGCAACATTGCATGATGTGGTTCCCTTACCCGTGAATCTTTAAGCCATCTAGGTTGTGGTGTGGGGAGCATGAGGCACAGAGTGCTTCCCGACCATGATCAGATAAAGCACGTGGCATGTTTAATGCAAAGCTGGCACGAGGAGTAACGCGTTTAGTACGGTTGAGGGTTGTATCAGGATGCCTCCTTGGCGGGGCTTTGCAGAGATCGTGAAAGACATTGCCTAGAGGATTAGAACTCGAAAGTCCAGATCAACTGGAATACTGTTGTAGCATATGTAGATCGTGCAGGTAGTTCTTGAAAGTAGGGTCCCTCCACATGGCCACCCGCATACTTATATGATCCATTATTATGGGGACCCCCACAAAAGGGCACCACACTTCTGGCACCCCCTCCCCCCCGAATATGGGTGGTAATCAAAATTATGGTCCCTTTTTGGGTCCCTATCATAATACGGCACCTAATATTTAGGGTACCCAAAAAGGGACCATCATTTTGACAACCACCCATATCATGACATGTCGTTGACAAAGCAAGAAGCCGGAAGCAAGGCCTGAGTTGATTGTTTGACGACTTTTAAGTAGCAAGTGTTCTCGTAGATCAGAAACCGTGCAGGCGTATAAACCCCCTTAAGTAGATAGAATATGGCTTTGGGTATATGATAATAAGATCCGTATATACCCCATATTCTATCTACTTATGGGGGACTATAGATCTTTGATAGGCCTCATACCCTAGATAGCTTCACAAGAAATTGCATGTCCACCACCTGCCTATGCAACATTGACCGCAGCTGATGTGCAAGGAGCCCAGGCCTTGCTGGCAGTCCCTAAGAATCAGTGTCCGATAGAAAGGATGCTTGCAAGGGACCCTTAATCCCACTACCCAGGCCATGCACATGCACATGCATTTAGGCACATATACATACACATATAGACAGATAGATAAGGCAGTGCCCATTCATTAGAAAGAAGTTCACCAAAAACGGCAGTAGTTGGGAGAAAAACTGTCACGACGTGGAGCAGGTGGTTTCAGAATGCATGTTCTGGGCATCTCTAAAGTGCAAAACCGAGCCCCTGCACATATGGCAGCATAGTCTACCCCGGCTGAGACCGACATTGGATGAAAGCCCGTGTCTGTTTTGGAGCCCCGAAGTTATGCCAAGGCAGCAAAAGAAGAGACGCTGAAACGGCTGCGGCAGGCAACTGTACCTCCCTCACAATGGGATCCCCTGAAAAGAGGCCCACAACTTCAAGGACCCCTTGCGGACCTTGGCTTCAACTTTGGCGGTCCAATGCCGTTTTGCATGGCTTTCAGGGCGGAACTTCCAAAATCCTTCCAGCTTCGACCACTTCTGCAATGTGTTCGCTAAGAAAAGCAAGGGAAGACCTTCATATGCATGTTGAGCTCAGGACTGGGACTGGGCATGGGTTGTGCAGGGATATACTACGTTATTCTGCATGGTTCAACTGTCATGATGTTCATCAGCTTATCTTCATGAGAGCAGGAATAAATGTGATGAAGATGTGATCCGCCGTGTGCCGGTTCAATCAGAGACATGTTATAGACCCTGAACCCATAACCTATACAATCCCTACATAGTATGTTCTCTTGTTCCCGAATAACCTTAGACCCTAGAACCTCAACCTTGAAGTATTTGTCCTTCAGATAACCTCCCTCCAAATCCTTCGCGTCCTGAAGCCCAAAGCCTCAACTCCTGAGAGCTCCGGTTGATATCAAAAGCGTGCATGGCCCTAAGTACCTTGTAGCCTTGGAAATATGGTACTATGGTGGACCAAGGTTTACGCAGTATGTGCAGTATCAACAGTAGTCGGACAACTCAGGGACTTGGGGACTCAGGGTTTGCGTCTTGGGTTAAAAGGCTGGGCTTTGGGGTTTGGCAACAAGACCTGGCGCTCCAGCATGGGTTTGAGGCTCAAGATTGTGGACTTGACAATGCAAAGTACTGTCTGGCTTCAGGGTTCAGGGTTTGCTCCGGGCATTGAACCCCAAGCCCCCCCCCCCGCTTTTACAACGAACGTGTATGTGACTTTCTGACAGAATCCCTACTAAGAACCCCCATAATCCAGTTAAACTCCCGAATTATGCATGCCCAAGGTCCCTTTGGGCCTCCAAAATTTGAGAAACTCCCATATTTTGTTTGCAGGTCCACCACAAGGGAGCAGTCCCCCAACAGCCGCAAACTTGCCCAGGCTCTTGGCAAGCAGAATAGAGAACCAGGTAGGCATATTGCGAATCACTAGTGACTAGTGTTATCTATACTAGCAACTTAAAGGGATACGGCATGTAAACTGGTGTTAATATGCGTGTCTTTCTACCCTAGGGATCCAAAATAGCCGAAAACAGCTCTTCTGTATGGTCTCAACGTAGCCATGGTTTATAGATTTGGATCTGCAGGGATAGAGAAGCCTGGGTCTCCGCATGGTTCTAGTACAAGCCACTTCAATAGTAGTTTCGAGTTGTTCCGACTCCTACACCTGAGCCTTTATGAAGTCCAAGCCTTGCGTTCATCTCTCCTCATGACAGAAAATACTTCCACCCACCCAAAAAATATGACATCTCTGAACAAAGTCGACAGTTGTGGGGAAGATGTCGTGGTTAAGGGACAGTGTTTCAGGAAGGACGCCCAAACTTGGGCTTTCCGCGAGTTGCGGTCTTGAAGTTGAACTCCTTGTCTCCCGTTGGCCAATGCTCTGCACCATAAGGATACCCGCAGTGAGTACTGCCTCTGGCTCCCTTGTACTAAGATGAGATCGGAGGCTTTCCTACTACAGGTATAATCGAGTCATCGTAGACAGCATCTGCTGGACGCCGAGAGGGGAAGCACACACAAACCGAGCGCAAAGAGTCTTCAAAGGTTGCATACGAAGGTTTCATGGAGTCGTAGAAAGGCCGGACTTCCTTGCCCTCCTGACCATGCTCGGATGTGAAGCATCGCAGGGATTGGTGCTGTTTGCTCATGACCAGCCGTGGTAAAACAATTCTATTCGGGCTAATGTGGACCCAGTGGAGCCAGATATGATTTGCCTTCCAGAAGGAAAAGCAGCTACGCCCTTCCCAAAGCTGTCTCAATCTCCTGTGAAGGGCACCAAAAGCCCTGTTGAGTCTCCTGGGTCCAAACCCTTAGGCCCGTAACCAGCCACAACCTGAAAATGCCAAGACTCAAGGCCGGCCAACCCAGGGCGCATGCCGCGTGCGCGTGGTGCTGCAGACAAGGATTTGACAGGCCGACTCAGAGCTTCTGGGAGTTAGCGGTCTGTTGAGTCTTTACATGCGTCATTATTATTTGCTGTAAATGCAACATCCTAGCTGGTAAGTCCCTACATGTCCTTACATTAGGGTATCTGGAAGTAGTGATTGAGATTGGCAACGTACTAGTTCTGCCGTTTTGGCCCTGGGTGGGGGGTAGACAGAAACTGGAACAGAAAAGTTAGCGTGTATAGGCCCACTCCTGTCATAGGGGTTGTAACCTGGATCTGAATATTTAGGTCCTTGTAACCGTAACCCGGGGTCTCTTCATGAGTGGCATATGCGACTAAAGACTCACCCATCTTTTAACCCTAGACACCATATCAGGGCTGCCCCGCTGCAGCTTGCCGAACCTTGGGGCGGGTACAGCCCAGAACCAAGATGTTGTGCCAGAGTTCAGGCTAAATCAGGCAGGGTTCAGCCCAGAGATTCCGACCAAAGCTAGAGAAAAGTCTCTGTTCGAGCCAATCTGAAACAACACATTTTTGAAGATGTCCATGGGTTCCGATAAGACAGGGTCAAGAACAGGAGGCAAGCAGTTGGAAGAAACGGAAATATGGCGAATAGATGGCTCATAAGCCACAAAAGGCCTGCTGCTAATTGGGAAAAGGTACGGGCTGGAGGAAAGGCGAAACATCCATGGCATCGAAGGATGCGTGCTGCAAGCACTTCGCCCTCCACACCCCTAAAGCCTGAACTTGTTGGTTCTTAGCAGGGGATAGGGGAATATATCATTAAAGAAAAACATGCAGGGGCTATGGCGGGATTATATTCCCTATTTCCTTACTAAGAAGCAGTAGGTAAAAGGCAGTACCTCACTCTCAGACCATGCCAAGGGGTCTGTATGTCGGTCATCTACCGGTACGACACACAGACCTGAAAGCACTGAAGCATCCTACAACAACTTCAGCTGTGCACACTTCTGCCAAATGATCCTGTTTAGCTCCTGACTTGGTTCGTTCTTCTGCTTCAAAAGCTTACCAGGATCTATCAAAACCCGTTTTGCAAGCATCAAGCAGCATTGCTTGTATCAAAAGAGGCCGCAAGTTTGACACAACGGGGGCTCCCCAAAAATCATCCCAAGAGGCATCTAGAGTTCAGGGCTTAGGGTAGGGCTCTGATGCTCTGGGTGAGTGCACACAGGTTTCGTGGTGCCAACAAACAAACATGATTTTTTGGGGCCCTCCTCAACGCCCCTGTACATCCTCAGCGTACAGGAACTCTTGCACTTAGGAAATCCCACGTATCCGTGGGATTCTGAACAGCGCTCTATTGTGAGAACCCCGTCCTTCAAAATAGTAAGTCTAGTTACTATCCCATATAAGCCTCATAACCTCGATTACTGTGTAGCATTGCCATTGCAGATTGCTCGGTTCGGCCCTGAATCCTAACACCAAGTTTGTGTATTCATGTGAATGTATAAATAGACAACATATTTCCATATATATATATATATATGTATCTCTCTCTCTCTCTCCCTCTCTCTCTCTCGCTCTCTTTCTCTGTCTCTGTCCCTCCCAATAACCCTTTCCAAGGGACCGGTGAATGCCCCACCCCCCCTTCAAGACTTCTGGGGTTAGCATTTGTGGTATACCATATAGGAGGTCCCTAATTGCCCTAGACTGAGGCCGGACCTGACTTTGGGATGAGGGAAGCACCCTCCAGAAGCGACTCGGTCGGAAGAATCTGGGTTTTGGGTGTAGGGTTTGGGGTTGAAGGCTCGGGCTTCGCGTTCAGGGTTTGGGATTTGGGGTTTATTGTCTAGGGTTCTGGGTTTAGGGTTCAGGGTCCAGAGCTTGGGGTTCAGGATCTTGGGTTCAGGGTAGCCCTCTCCCTCAACACGGTTCAGGACTTAAGGTTCAGAGTAATCAATCCCCTAAGGGGATCGCTACCATAATAATGGGGCTGCAAATGGGAGAATGGCAAATGAAATCTAAACTGGAGGTGTTTTCAGGTTCGGTCAAAAATTAATGTCGTAGCTCCAAGAATAAGTCTCAAATCCCCTAAAAATGATTACCCTCCACATGATATAAGGTAACAATATTGGGAGTATGTATTCCCAGCAACACTTGACTCGTAACCCTTGATCCTGGGAGGAGATTCTAGTGCCTAGGCTTCAGGACCGCAGGTGGTATTTCCCCTGTCGAAGGTTGTCCAGCAGCACAGACGTGGGTGAAGCCTTGACCAAGCGAACATCACCCATCAGGAACATGTGAAAGCAGGGCCAAAAGTCATAATCCCTTCCTGCAAACCCTGTCTTAAATATTTAAGCGATTCGGGGTTTGGGGGGTGGGGGGCCCCTTCCTCCAAGTGTCCGTTCGTCTACACAGCCCGGCAACATCAAGCTTGTCTCGTTGTATTGGTCGCCCGCTGCCGCACAATGCTACTTTGACAGGTGTCGGTGGCTTTTACAATTCAGGGTTCTCATGAAGATGAGGTGCCGCCAGCGTTAAGGCTTGCAGGCAGGGAAGCGCACAACATGTCAACCATGCGTTTCATGTTTCATCTTTGTTCGCATCTTATTCTCCACTATACCCGCCAAGCACACCCTAAACCGAGGAGGGACGAAGACATATAAACCAAGGGCCATAAGAGCGCACTCTTGCACGAGGTCCTCCCGAGGCTTGGAGACGCCACGCAGAGGCAGAGGCACAGATTGATTGCTGAGAGTTAGCCCGCCGCTCCGCCAACGTAGGATTCAGGTGGCACTACATGGTTCATAATACATGTGTGCATGACCCCATGTACCTTCCGCAGGTCATGCAGGGTTTTTAGTATGACCAGTGTCACCCACAAACTGCTACAGTCTAAAGAATTTAGAAATGATCATTCACTGGGTCTTGCTGGCTTGCGCAAGGTTTACCTCCAGCATACCTTGCTTGCCAGCCAAAGCATACACTGAGCTTCAACTCTTAGACTGCAAGACAAGCAAGGGTAGCCTGTCTAGCCGAGATTTCGCAGGTGCTACTTACTCCTGGACTGTAGCGAAGGGATCACATTTGAAATTTGCCTTTGGGCGGGCTTGCGATTCGTAAGACCTGTCAAATGGTTCCTTGCATGGATGTCCCTCGCGTGTGGCACAGCTTTGGGCAGAACGTTGGTCATGTTTGGTAACCTTAAAGTTTAAGGTTATAGTCCCCTTATGTAGATAGAATATAGGTTTGGGCATATTATAATAAGATCCCCATACACCCCAAATTCTATCTACTTAAGGGGGACTATAGGCTAGAGATGTTGTTTGAAGAATGAGCCCTGCAGCCAGAGCCCTCTGACAGCTTCAGTTAACCCGTGTCCTGAAGGGCGGGAAGGGTAGAGGGCTCAGGATACGCCCGATAGGTTTTGAGTTCAACTTACACAACACCTCGGGAAGTAGATGGAAGGTAGAAATTGGGAAGCCCACAACAATCACATCCCCGGATAATACAAGCCCCCTCGCTCCCAAAATCCACTCCCCACCCCGCCGTGCAATAATGACTATTCCCATTGTCGTACATGGTGGGAGACTTTTCTTGTCGGGGTGTTCGTTCCCCTTTGAGTAACGGGATTACTAGAGACGGCCGTGCTCACGACCATTCGCCTAAACTACGGCTTAAAAACCCTTAAATTTTCAATCCTAAGCCTTATAGTGCCCTATAAATGAGCCCTAAGGCTTGAACGCTTGAATTTCGATCTCTAGGCCTTATAAAAGGCCCTGAAGAGTTGAGCTCGTTGTTTACCGTAAACCTTATAAACAGCCTCTACGCTGCACCCCCCAAAGTATGTGGAATCATGATCTTCTTGACCGTGCTTACCTATGTGTTTTCGGCCCGTGTCTTATTTACTTCGGGGTCCAGGTAAGGTTTATTTGGACCTGCAAAGGCTTCTCGAAAAAGACGGGCCCGTGCTGCGAGAACCATCCAGGCTTTGGCGCGTTTTGCCGGTATGTGGTGGTCTGCAGAACCTGGGTGTTTTGTTTTGAGGAGGCCCCAGATTAAGGATTATAGTACTTCGCGGTATGTGATGGGAAGCCCCATTTATGGAAATGCCCATGTAAGACCCATGGCCCCTAAAAATTCCTAGGTCGCTCGGGACCCCAGGTTTTTGAGCCAACATGCAGCTTCATATCTTCCACTTGAGCGGAGCAGAAGTTTGCAGGGCTTCTCTTCAGCTGCCACTTCCGGGAATCTAGTTTTTTTGGCGGTTGGTATTCTGTTCAGGGCTGTCCATCTTCGCAGAGTTCCAGTGTGCCTGGAGAGGGGTTCAATGGAGCACACGTCCAGCATCTGAAAGAATAATGCTAAGTGCACCCTACCACAAGTTTGTCTTTCACACACCGAATGTTAGGTCTAAACAAACCGATGCGGTATGTACATTGAGTTGCACGTAAGCGATAAACTCCAGCATCCTTTCCTCTTCAACATGCAAGCCTCATAGAGGCCCCTAAAATAGAATCAGCAGGCCTTTCCGAAGCAATGCCGAAATAATTCTTTCTCACTCCAGCTTCCCCCTAACTAACAGCCAAATCCCTGGTCCCTGAACCCCTAAACTACGTTGACCTCAAACTGTGAAAACCCCATATTTTATCCCCAACCCAAATCCATGAGGGCTATGACCCGAAACCCGCAGGCAAACTGGACCCAACATCGCCTGCGCCTGCGTCAGTGGGCTGTGCTGGTAGTGCAGCGCTGGGCCAGGCTGGACTACAAGGTTCAGGGACTCACGGTGCAAGGGGCTTGGGGTTAGGGATTCGAGACTTAGGGGCTGAGGGCTGGACGTTTTAGGGTTTAGGTCTTAGGGGTTATATGGGGTCATGCTTTTTTTATGTCGCGTTCTAACAGGGACGCACAAACTGACAATAACTTTGACAACCTTCGGAACATGGGTAGGCGCCCTTTTCTGGAAGTCGTTATATCAAGGTCATAGTATATTAATACTCGGTTCTATGTTGGGACCCCAGTGTATGGTTTGAGCAGTCAAATGTAAGCTTCGGATCACAGGAGGGGAGCCGCAGGCATTTTATCCCTAAACAGCTACGTGCAGGGTTTATTAAACTTAGAAAGGAGCTCCTTGGCTTGAGCT
The DNA here is from genome assembly GCA_905231905.1 of Symbiodinium pilosum. Lineage (NCBI taxonomy): Eukaryota > Dinophyceae > Suessiales > Symbiodiniaceae > Symbiodinium > Symbiodinium pilosum. Next base: position 6,706 of record CAJNIZ010020358.1, on the reverse strand, counting down.
CAAATCCCGGGCCAGGGTAAAGCAATCCTTAAGGGCAATACAGGCGCCTGAACTACGGGGTTTAGGGTTTAGGGAATTACGGTAGATGGAGGGAATCTGGCACCATTTAGGACTCCCAAAAGCATGTTAAGTATTGGGGCTACAGGTTACTTTAGGTGGTGCAAGATTTCCTCCATCCACAGTATTACCAATATGAGGGATTCGTAGGGTTTCTGGATATAATGGAAGATCACATGGAGAATTAATTAATAGCAAGATGGAAAGCATGGAAACTGGGACGACATAGGGGTTGACTCAGGGATTGTAAGTGTAATGTGGGAAAGCCTAAATAACTACCGATAGTATGGTCTGGTCTTCTTGTAGAATCATTCATGGTTTTGGGTACCGGAAATAGACCGCAAAATTAAATTGGTTGTCATTTTTGCCCCTTTAACTTACAGAGCTTCATTGGGGTTAGGTGGCGAATTTTTTTACAATTTTCGATGGTTCAGGGCTCTTCATGATGGATGCCTATGGGGAAATTCTAGGTCTGAGTAGGTGGCCAACACCTAGGGTTAGGGTTTAGGGTTTAGGGTAGTCTTTCTTAGGTGGACCCCCCACCCAGTAATAGTAAGTATAGGGGATAATAGGGATTATATTAGGGTCCTCTTGTATATTCCTATAATGCCACTATCACAGGGCGGGGGGTCCTCCTGAAGTCTTTCTGGATGAGCAGAACCAGGATTTATATCGTGGGTTCCCCGTGTACAGCTTCATGTGACGAACCCAGCTCCTGTTTCTTGTGGGCACGAGGTGAACGTCCACAGAATAGTCACAGTATGAAGCAATTCCTTCGACACGTTTTACAAAACAGACATAACGTCACAACATGCCCCTTTACATTGAACCGGGTTTTGACGTTTTGAAGATGGAAGGCTGAGTGGCTGCCTTTACATGGGCCCGCGCTCTATCAATTTGCATTGAGCAGAAAAGTTTGGGCTTATAGGAATTCGACTTCTGGGCCGAGAAATTTACCCCATAGAGCATGGGCATCAGAAGCACCCAACCCTCTACGAGGTCCCACATGCAGCGGCAGCTATATCAGCGCCAACTTGCCGCAGTCAGGCCTCATCGCTTCAGAGCGTAGGGCTTTATAGCCTGGGGTTCAGCTTCAGGTTTCCAGTTTCGGGTTCCAGTTGCAATGTACGCGCGTCAAGAGGCGCTTCTGACAAGGAAGCTCTTGCATGTATAGGACGCCGGAAGAGGGCTGTAAGTTCTGAACGCTTGCCTTTTCTCTGCTCGTGTTTACGAGGAACTTCATACCCTTCCTTTGTAAAAAGGGTGCTGGGATACTAGGTGCGTTCTCAGGCCATTCTTGGCGGAGTGTAAAGACGTGGCCAGCTACTGTAGGGTTTCCGACGACTCCCTACTGCACTTGGCTTAGGTCTGACCTCCAGCATCTTGCTGGCAGTATGAAGATAGTTGCTGTGCAGCGTGAAAAATCGTAGCCCAATGTGCCCTGATTAATAAACCCCTCCCCTTAATGAGGATTATAGTAGGGATTCTAATATTAAGGCCCTTAAAAGGAGGGGGGTTATTAATCACGGGTCTACATTAGCCCGTCCCCAAACTTACATTGAACTCCACAGACGGCCTTCATGGACTACGGCCCTTTAAAAAGTGGGCCGCAGAAAGCTCCAAAACCCAAAGTGTAAACCCTACATATCCTTTGTATCCCTGCATATAACTTATACATATATATATATACACCTATATATCCTGGTAACGTCCTTGTGCATCTCCCTATATTCTATGTTGTTTTGGGTAACCACGCCCGGACTGGAAGGAAGCTTCAAAGATTCTTCCGACGTTGCAAGGCAGGGATCCAACACGAGCTCTTCAAAATGGTTTGTCCTTTTTCTGGGGCCCTATACCAAGGATGCTACTATAATCAGTGCCCCCTGTTTGGTGTTGCCCCCGTTTTTGGGTCCATATACCCTAAGCTATCCTAAAACCCTAAACCCTAAACGTTATAGTAAGGATCCTATTATTCAGGTGGGGAATAAGCCGGGCCCGTCCTTGGAGAAATGCTCGGTTTTTTCACCTAAGGTTCTGGGCCAACTGTGATGGAACGGCTTCTGAAGGGCTCCTTTCCAGCTGATCTTATACACTTCCTATCGCAAAACACATTATACTGTGGGGGCGATATTCATTTTTGGGGATGGGGATGCTTAATTTCAGGGAGGGGATTACGTGAAGGTTCTTGTGACTCAGCTAAGTATGCTAAGTCAAGAGAGTCTCCAATGGTCTCCAAGTTGGGTTTGAGGCAGCACGCGCCCATTGGGGTAATCTTAGGCTTATATTGGGTTTATATGGGGATAATGGACAAGAAAATGGAAATTACCATAATGGGTTATATAGGGTTTCAGCTTTCGAGCAATCATGCTTCAGCCTGTTGTACACTGAGAGGCCTCTCCAAAGCCTACAGCGGAACGCCCCTTTGTCCTAGACTTGGTTTTAGACCACCCTAACTTACCTGGACACGGAACCCTGCCCTTCTCCTAGAACCTTCCCAATTTTGAAGGACAACGGCTAAAGAAGGCAGGTGCCCAACGTCGACCCTTCTCGGCTGAGGATTCTGTGGGGGGTCGCATGGGCTTCGTTGGGTTTGAAGGTATCGTCACGTG
>CAJNIZ010020347.1:75056-87140 GCA_905231905.1 Symbiodinium pilosum | reverse complement strand
CAGCCAAGGTTGCCACGCCCCCCGTCGTCTTGTGGATGTAGAACTCCTTGGGGCTAGAATGTCCCCGCATGCGCTGATCAGCTAGGGCCCTGTTTTCACCATCCGGGGTGTCACAGTTAAGCAGCGCCTTGGGGTGCACCCCAATCGCATTGTTGATGATGAGCGCGAAGAGGGCGAAGCCGATGCTCTCCTTAAGAAGCTGACCAGAGCTGAAAGCTGTCTCTGGGCTGCCAACGTTCATCTGACTTTCAAGCTGCGGCTGCACGGTCTGTGCACAAGGAGGCAAACAATGCGTGCATATTCTCCTTCGTTCCCTTCTCCATTGGAGCAATTGCATGGGAACTGGGGCTACCGACTTTCCTGCGCGCAGGCGATTCGAGCCCTGTCTACCCTCCTCCAAAACAAACGGGGTTTAGGGTTTGGGGTTGAGAGCTTAGGGTTTAGGGTTCATGCGAGCTACTGTCAGTATTAGCTTTCTTAAGGGACCCTTAACAGTAAACACCGGGGTCTCTCTTGTAGTTTAGTGTTCTGCCTACCATTACTGGAGTCCCTAGTAAGGAACCCATCTCCATCAGATTTTGTAGGAAATTTCGACTGTAGCTCATTTAGGCCAACTTTGGAGCTCTTTTCCTTTGCTACTGAGGTCAACCAGAAGGCAGGTAGCAAAGTTCTAGCGAGGCCCCACATGCATCCGGAGCTGGCCAGGGGGAGTCCAATACCCTTTCAATCACGCAATGAGGTCAATTAAGCAATGAGGATATAGAGGGGCTGATCTGGGTTTGTTGAGGTTGTATAGGGGCTATTTAAGGTATAGGGCTCTCTGGGTAGAGGATTCTGTCCTTCGGTTGTGGTTCAGAAGTGTTGATGACATACACTAGGGCTTAGAGTTTAGCTGGATCCTCCAATGGAGTTCCTTTTGGGGTTTGATAAGGTTATGAATGGGAACCCCACCCAAAAAACCATGTATTGCGTGGGAGAGAGTCCTGGCATGGCTTAGGTATTCTGTTTTGGTGTTGCTGCGGGGCTGGCTTTAGGGTTTGGAGTTTAGGGCTTGGGCAGATTTCTTAGCATTGTGCGCCCCAAATGCTCCATGTACTACTGTACTGGAGATCAGACCCCCATGGGGCTTCCATGTCGTGTTGGGGAGTGACTTTTTACCCTGAACCTTAAACCCGAAATGCTTTGGGCTCTTGGGCTCGGGCCTGGGAGCCCGATCTTTGCCCAGCTCATATTCCTTGGTAAATGGACCCCGCAAAGCAGAAAGGATTTAGGGTTGAGGGGTGCGCAGACTGAATGTGCTCAGGGGCAAAACATCAGATATGAGGAGTTGGCTCTAGATTCGGAAGTTTGTTGGCTGTCAGGGCGAAAGGTAGGCTTTTCAGCCTTCCATTTCCGAAGCTAGTTAGATCCATCATCTTAGATCCGAAGCCCGAAAGCAAGGAAACTCTAGACTATCGACACCCCAACCACAATAACATCAGGCTCCACACTCCTGGGGTAATATTAGGGTTATGTTGGGTTTTATTGGGTTTTATTAGGGTTATATTCGGGCAATAATTATATTAGGTTGTGTGGACTAGTGCAACGTAGCGTTAGCAGAGAAACGTGTTTTCAGACTTGCGCATCTTTTCAGAAGGCTTCCTCCAGTCGATAAGGTTTAGGGTTAAGGGTCCAAAAAAACCTGCAACATGTCAGTACGCAAAAGAAGCCACCATTCCAGTTTAGGGTACTAAGGGTCATGCATGATTTCCGTATCAGCCGTACTGCCTGCAGCCCTAAAGCCGCCTCGGTTCTCCCAAGAAGCTCAGGTCGGATCCGACTTCTCAGCTAGGCTTAATGCGAATGGGGTTTCCCCAAATTAGCGGTACAATTTCTGGGGTCCCCATAGTCAGGATTATAGCATGTTGGGTAATGTTGAGGGTATCTATTCGGATCCCCCTAGTTGGGAAAATTTCCAAATATACTGACAACAGTGGTGCCTTTTTTGGACCATTCGGGGGGTTCTCAGCCTTTGTCAGACTTAGATACGGGATGAATGTGAACAACTCGCATGTGGGGCGATTTGCGTTGTGGTCTTCAAGTCATAAGTTCTGCGGAAGTTGGACGTGGAAAGCAACAGAGCCCACTCAGCATATCTGCTGGTGCGTAAGTGGTGATCTGAATTCAGGAAATGATGCATTACTCTAAGTCTCCTAAAGTCTACAAATTACAGTTGTCCAGATATGCAAGGTGGCTCAAGATGCCCTCCATCCGCAGTAGCTGGAGTCAATTCCACATCTTTCCAGATGCTTATGAGCTAGGTGCTGAAGGTGAGCAGTCCGCGCGTCCGAAGTCCTCAACTCCAAAACCGCAAACCCAACATCTCGAGATCCACGGCGCAGGAAGCCAAGCGTTGATTCTGTCTCCGACTGTTCGCACACAGGATCTGCAACGGAATCGGCCTCAGAACCCGTCACGCCTGACAATCTCCTGCCCTTATGTAACAGCCCACCCCCCTTTTTCTCTTACACCATAAAGGGGAGTCTTCGAGGGCAGGGCGTGGGATCGTTTTGTTAGTCATCCCCCAGTACCTGGACTCGAAGATTTGGAGATCCTTTCATGAATCCCAGAATGCTTGCACATGAGCCTATAATGACTCTATAAAGTCCTATAATAACGCTATCATATCCTTATGAAGCCCTATAAAATCCTTATCAAATCCTATAATATCTTTATAAAAAGTAGACCATCCGGCTCTAGAGCCAACTTCCCCAAACCGGAAGCTGGAAGCTGTAAGAGACGAGCCCTCAGACGGTTTAGGGTTTAGGGTAAAACCCTCAAAGCTAAAAGCTCCTAACCCAATGCCTTCACGAGGCATCCGTGTATACAACTACTACCAATTTTGGGCGCAAAACTCGGTAGATACTATTTACACAGGCCGTATAAACTTCCAGTTTCCGTGTGTTTTTGTTGTCTGTTTTTCATTTGATTCTCCTTTATTAAGAGAAGAATTTCGTTGATCCCAAGACTTTGGCGGCACCCTATACCCTAAGCCCCAGGTTTCTCATTCAAGAGCCTGGAGGGGAGCCCCATTTCTATTAAGTTTCCGAGTCGCTTAGGGCATCAAGGGACACATCGGTACGTTGGATGCATTGCTCTAAGGCTATAAGGTCTGCCTAGACCCACCAATGTAGTACCTTCAGGGTGGTCCTCGTAAGCGGAAAACCATACTAAGCCAAAAAAAGCTACACTGGAGGGTCCAGGTAAGTTCGATCTTCTTTGCCATTGCAAGCCCCGAAGTACAAGATGTTACCCGAGGGTCCTTTCCACCCTCTGGTGCCGTTTGCCATGCTCGTCGCCCAAAACTAAAGACCCTTCAAGAACACTCCGACGGGTATTTACATCCCAGAGTTGGAGTTGTGGTTGAGACTTGAGCCTCCAATGCCTGAGCACCTACGCCCTTAACAAGCCACAATCTCGGGAAGTGAAACAGAGATCCTTAGGCCTGATGTCCGGAATTGTCGACTCCAGCTGGGAGGGGAGTTAGAACCAGGAAGTTCTTTCCCTAATAGAGGTCGTGCTTACATGCCCCAACTTGGTATACAGACTTATTCTAGACGCCCTGAGCTGGAGCCCATGAGTTTGATGTATTCCCATCTCTGCATACCGTTAGACAATGCCATTTGGAGGGCAGGCTCTCTTCATGCTGCGGATGTTCAATCTCCAGATGAGAGAAGTTCTCCATCTGCCAGAGTCCCACACAGCTTGAATATCCTTCTTGGCATCGACTGCCCAAGAAGCTAGCCCCCGCCCCCCTACAAGGCTTACATAATCGATATGCAAGGCTACCCAACCCCCGAACCCTAAACCTTCTGAAAACTCTTACCCGCCTGGTAACTCCTCCCTTAAAGTGTCCTTAATCTGGGTTGCTGTTCAGGAACTTAAATGAAGTCAATATAGTTAATAAGGAAACCTTATCTTTTGTTATCAATTAGATACTTATGTGTTGGTAACTTAACTTTGAGTTCCGTAACAGCAACCCAGTAATGATAAGTCTGATTAGTTTTGCACGGGAAGGTGGCTATAGGCACGCCTAAACCCTGAAGCCGAAACCCTCAGCCTCAGAGGTCCCATCCGGACGGCCGTCAACAGTGCCAGGCCAGGCATTTTTTTTCGCAAGTGTGTGGTTTACTTACATTTGGTCTACTGTTCTCGTCCTTCTTAAGTAGATATAGGGTTATAGTGGTTATATAGGGATACTGGAAAAGAAAATGGAACCTACTATAGGGTTTAGGGTTTAGGGAGAAATTACCATTGGTTAGCTGGCAATGAGGGAATGGGACAGAAAATGGAAACTACCATAATGGCTTATACATAGGGACTACTATAAGGATCCATTCCTTCATTCCTAGATAACCAAAGGTAAGTTTAGGGTTGAGGGTTTAGGCCATGCTTGGTTTGGACACGTTTAGCTCTGATAGAGGTCAGGGGTGGATTTCATGAGATGTTTGTCTGCCTATTGTTTTTGCCCAAAGTCGTAAGTATTCACGGCGTTCATAGTTTGACCAGTTGGTTGCGTCACGCACTGCTGTTGACGGGAGTTTCCTTCATTCCAAAAGAAGAAAGCCCTAAAGGTCTAAGTACCCAAATAATATGGCTTCAAGGGTACCTAAACCCCAATATTTGGGTACTTGGACCCTTAGGAGAAGGCATGGTAATCCATGCCAAAGGGACCAGGGCTGAACGGACTTCAAGGGTTTAGGGTTAAGTAGAATCGTGATTGGTTGGTAATCTAATTATAGGGTTTAGGGTTTAGTTTTGCTTCAGGAAAGAAAGCTCATGTTGTAAGCAGGCATGGTCTCTCCAAGCTCCATATTGAACTCCATGGCTCCACTGTAAGCCCTTTGATGCCAGGCCCTTGTTCGTACCTTCAGGGCCCTTGAGCCTTTAAAACCCAAACCCAAAACGGTTTAGGGTTTACATATCACGCGCATAACCGAGAGGACGGCTCTATGGGAGCCTTAGCCATGGAGCCAAGAACAAGTACATTAGACTCTGAACCCTGCTTGCAACCCCAAACCCCTGCTGAAGGATTTCTAGCTCCTGCTTAAGGGGTTTAGGGTTTAGGGTGTTCTCCAAACTCATTTCCCATGTTCTTGTCCGTTTGATTCTCCCTAATTGGAACCTATACCCCCCATGTGACCCTGTATACATCCTAGCTGAATGGTCTCTAAGCCCAGCTTCCATTTGTTTTTTCCATCTTTTTTTTAATATCTGATCCTCCATTATTGGACTGATACCCTTATGTAACCCATCATGAATCCTATATAACCCCAATTAAAGAACGTTATAGCAAGCCCACCTGAGATTTCTCAACGATGCGGGTTCTTCTGTCATTCACGGTGCCGACAAGGCCCAAACCATCAACAGCGCTTCAGATGCTACCATGAAACCTTCTTACACTGTTGGACCAACAGCATTCCTGAATTCCAGGAAGGACATCCTCATTTTTGTACATTCCTTACAAAGTGCAGGCAGTTCACCGCCTCTGCACTCACGCGTGGTTGATCCATCGTGGTCACCCATGCCCAGGTGGGTTTACCAGCCTACGGCTTGCAACTCTCTAACAAGGGATTTTGGTAGCCCCAACCCCAGAGTTTATGACCCCGCGGATACTTAACGCGGGCCTATAAAAGTGTCCTGTCTAAACTCGTTTTAGTATCCTGCAAGCAGACTCCTCTCCATGCAGTTGAAGGGAAACTACCCCAATCGGCCCTGGAGGCCTTTAGCGTCTCATGGCTCGCTTTTGGGTGTCCTTAGTATAATACTGCCGCTTGTTTTTAGGGTACCGGAAAAGGGCCCATGATTTTGACAAGCTACCACCTGGCCTTGAGCTTGCATGTCCTCTGCAATGCGTTCAGGTATTGTACTGGCCTTCACAAAACTCGGGTCCAGGTAGGACTTGGGCTTGCGGATTCCTAGGAGCCAGTGTGCTTGCAAGACGGCGCTGTTCTCAGACACCGCGGACGAAAACCCCAGGGAGAAACTGGGACTCTTGCGTTCTTTGTTTCGTGCTATGAGTGAAGGGTTCCTGGAAAGGGAGCCCTACTTATCGCGGCCCCCTTAGAAAGCGGGTTCCTGGGCTGCGGGCCAAAACATGCAAGCTATGTACTAGCTGAGTGCCACAATGTGATGATATGGGATACTGGGCGGTCAGCATATGGAAAGCCGGCCACGGGCCTGCCATGCTTTGGGTCTGAATCACAGTAAAATTGCTCAATCTTTCAAAGTCCAAGAAGAAGGGGCAACCCACACGCATTACATCCAACAGAACATGGCAGTTTCCCCATATAAATAGGGGACCCCAATCCCAATCAAGTATCTGGTATTTGATCCAAGTGGAAGATCTTGAGGTAGTTATGTGAACCAGACTAGCTTAGCAAGAATGGTTCCGCAATCTAGGCATTTCTAGATTGCGGTCGTGACTTCCGAATCTGATTGCTTGTGAGTCTGTGATTCGCCAGCGCCATTACTTTTGTCACTGGTTCGTTCTTGGTTGCGAATGAAACCATAACTACTACGACTTTGATTATTTACTTAATTATCCATGTCACAGAGTGTCCTCCTAATTACGTTAGGTAGGCTACAGGTTCGGTTTTATAGGTTATTTGGACTTACAGTCAGGTTCTGGAGAGCCAAACAAACCTTGACCTGAATCTCTATTGGATCTAAAAGGTGGAATGAGTAGGTGATTTCGAGTAGGGTTTCTAATGAGAGCAACATGTTTTCCTTGTTATCAACACTTCTCCAGAGCAAAAAACTCGAAGACGGAAGCTAATGTCTCCACCATCCACCGTTCAAACAAAAATACAGTCACCAACACGGGCGCACTATTTCCAAAGTCGCAGCTCCAAAAGTTCCAACTCAAAAAAAAGAAAAGCAGCAACTATCGCTGACCTTTTGCAATCCCACATGAAAAGCAGCCCCGAAAGGATTGGAGGTACGTCCTAGGCTTTAGAAGTCCCCAAATCCAAGGAAACAGGTAGTTGCCTTTCGGATTCGGGATGCCTTTGAATGGCGACAGGTCTTTCGTCTAATCTTGGAGATTTGTTGCAAAAGATACATGTACGTAAGTTTTTGTTTTTCTGGATATGTGGGATGTTGGGGGTTTACATTTTACATCTCCCAAAGATAGATGATTCGTTTCGATGTTTTTGATACTCCTTGATGGATCACGAAGCTTCGAACACTTTCAACTTCGGACAGCATCATGCTGAATTTGAGTGACGTGCAAAAACAGGTAGGTGTATCGGGAGGGGTACCCGATACATATGTATAACCCTAATGCCCTAAACCCTAAACCCTAAACCATGATATGATGTTGTATGTGTCTCCCTCGCCGTCCTGAGGATCCCAGCACCATTCTCAAAGCTATCCCGTATCCCTAGTCCCAAACCATGTCCCTGAGGCCCAAGGCCCTCCATGTCAGCCTTGGGGGTTTAGAGTTTAGGATTTAGGGTTTAGGGTTTAGGATTCAGGGTTTAGGGTTTAGGATTCAGGGTTTAGGATTTAGGATTCAGGGTTTAGGATTTAGAATTTTGGGTTCAGGGCTTAGGGCTGAAGGTTGAACCCAGGACTGCAACTTGAAATTCCTTCACCTCTATAGTCCCCCTTCAGTAGATAGAATACAGGCTATATGGGGATCTTGTTATAATATACCCAAAAAACATATTCTATCTACTTAATGGGGACTGCAACCTCAAAACAAGCTAAGCTTTCAAAATCCTTAGCCTCAAGCCCAGCGCCTATAGGGATCCAAATACCCCAATGTAACTAATATTTACGTTTCGGGGGGCCCAACGTAGGTATGATTTGTATACTTGGATCCCCAAAAAACTTTCTGAGAGACAGCTATGGCTGCAGCTTTGTCGAAGCCTGGGGTAGGTCGGTACTGCGAGAGGATCCAGGACGGCCAAACATGGCTGGAGCCTTGTGAGGTGTGAGTTATCACTGGAGATAGAGATACATACGGTTAGGGGAAGGGACAGGCAAATCAAAAGCTACGGAAAAGCACATGGAAGTTACTAGAGTTTTGGATGTGGGGTTAAGGGGAGAGTACCCAAATAATGGATAACCAGAGTAAAATCATTGGAACTAGGGTCAAAAAGGGTTGGCTCATTCTACTTACGGCCCAGTTTATGTCAAGCATAACATTGCTTGAAACGCTTCGCCTTGTCATTGAAGCACACTCCCCCACCACCAACAATAAACCCTGTCCCGTCCGAAAAACAACATCTCGTTAGGGGTATTTATTGAAAGTCGATTGTAATGAATGGCCTCGTTGCGGCCCATTAGACACTCGATGCTTTTCAAATGAGTTAGGAACCCCGTTCACGTGCTGAGAAAATTGTACTCATCAATACTTGACTTAGCGTTGTTTTGAATAATCTTCCCTCAAGGAAGAACGAATAAAACTGCCTAAGAAACCAAAGAGATCCGTAATTCCCGTAATTTCTTATCGATGCTCTTAGAGAAGTTCCCCGAAACCTATACAAGCAATGGAATTTCGGAAGCCGAGGATGCCACTAATTCGTACTATAACCTGCCTAGTGACCTCATAACCTTGTCTCTAATTTGCTTGGGTGGTTGAATTGGCCCCTTGGGACGGCTGGTAAAGTTATATTAGGGTGGTGAGCGCAAGTTTTAACAGATTGCTGATCGGACATCACTGGCGCGGATAACAAACACTCTAATGCAAATACTGGTCTCGTGAGTGGGCCTTTTCTCACAGAACAGATTGGGGTTTAGACAGGTCTCAGGCTGAAACAGCAAAGCTTGACAGCCCTAAACTAGCAGAATCCGTGCCATGTTAAGATGCAGCATGCATAACATCCAAGGGGCTATAGACCACTCCAGGCACTCCAGGAACTTCGGGGACGGGTGGCAGTCAATGGCTGCGAGGGGTCTGGGGTTCAGATTTTGGACTTGAGAGTTTAAGGTTTAGAGTGTAGGGCTGGGGGTATTGTCCGTAAAGTTCTTACATCCACTGGAGATTTTTTTGTGCACAGCTCTGGTCCTTGGCTTCTTTGAGTTCTGGACCCCGAACGAAGTTGAATCCCGCGTCGGGGCCGAGGGGGGGGGGCTTAATTTCGTGGAAATCTAATCTATTATTAGTAGCATCCTGTTTTCAGGGTCACTTCCCGGGGCCTTCACCCCTGTTACATGGCCCGAAAAACTTCGATATCTGTCGTGCCCAGCAAGTAATCCATAACTCATACGGGCACCTGACAAAATGTTCAAGGCAGAGCATTGTTAGCAAACCAGAGTTTAGGGTCTAAGGGTTCAGGGCTAAGGGTTTAAGGGTTCGGGGTTAAGGGTTTAGGGTTAATTAAGGGTTTAGGTTTAGGGTTCAGGGTTTAGGGTTTAAGAGAGGATAGCACTTCTCAGATTCTCGATACGGAGAAGAGCTGCTTGTACATTGTCCCCCAAGAAATCACCTGACCCATGAACCTGCAACCCCTGACCTAGAAAACCATTGACAGTGACGAGCCTGAGTTCATCGGTAATAAGCCCTTTTCCCCAAATCAAAACGCCCCTTAAAATCAACATCAGACAATGGGCACAGGAGCCTACAATCCTGGAAGAGCTTTTTTTAAACTTTAAGATTACATGCAAACAGCAAAAAACTCGGAACACGGCCACTCCGGACCCCTTGGCCTTGAGGGCTATCCCCTCTCTGTCAGTCCTATGCGGCGAGAAGGCAACAGGTTTAGGGATTAGAGTTTAGGGTTAGGATCCAGGGCGTTTGGGGGTTCAGTTGTTAATTGTTTCCCCCTAATAATCTAACGGCAACCCCCGCATAAAAAAAGCATTGCCGGGGGATATCAATATGCGGGAGAGTGTTTTGTGGGTAGTCACGGTAGCTTCTGAAAACCAATATTTCCGACAAAGCAATTCAAACACATCGTAACATTTCTAGGTCTCAACCCCTTACTTCACTATGAGTTCAACCCTGCCTTAATTGGTAAACGTGGTCTTACCCTTCAAAAAAAACATCTTCCACAATTTTGGATTCTGTGGTCGGGTACTTTGTTATTCGGGGATTTGAGGGATAGGCCGTGCAAGGTAAGGGGAATAGTACTTGATTTTTGTTCAAACTGCCTATGGGTCTCCTCATGGGCAGAGTACCAGACATTTGGGCGGATGCTTAGAGCCGCATCCGTTCTGATCCATCGGCTCCTCGCAGCAAGAGTTGTCTTAGACATCTGCTTAAACGGAATTTGGAGTTTCTGCTTCAAGTTTCCAAGCTATGTGGAGTTTGAATATGCCTCAACCTCCAGGCCCATCCTCAACGCAGAGTTAGGGGAGGTGTAGGCGGGAAAAAACGAATTATGCCCAGGCAAGACCTTGTAGTCTCTTGTAATTCCTGTAAGTAGATTACACAAGTGTCTCGTAATATGGCCGCCTAGACACACTTTCCCTCTCTGACAATATTTGGGCACGCAGCCTATACAGACGCAGACCCTCCCAAATTAAAGCATTAATCGGGTAACATGACCTACTATTTAAGATTGTGGAGCCCCCGGTCTTGATCGTTGGGTACCTGGATGTCTAGGGAAAAAATGCTTCATCAAGCACGGTACTCGCATGCTTGAACATACAAAGGTGCCCTCCAAATGCCGCAGGACTCTTCCAGCCGAATGTCGATCTTTCTCCGTCTCGTCAGTCGTAGTTGCCCTAGATACATGCTCGCATACAACTCCATAGACAGTGCCCCCTCTCATATGAGCTGCGCGGAATCCTGACTCAGCTTAGCAACCGCGACTTTCAGAGCCACGGGAAACTGCTGACTTGAGCAACTGACCCTTGGAGCCCTCGGCATACATACATCCCTGCGCATTCCAGGCGTGTCAGCCTCACCGGCCATTCGCAGTCCGATGGGGCCTTAGCTTTTCCTCCTTCACGATTTTGCTGGGAGGTGGCAATACCAAGCCACGTGACGAGGCGACAGCACAAGCAAGTCATCAAGTAGATAATGTCACCGTGCTATGCATATGCGGGGTTGGTTGGGCCGAGCTGTGCGCTGAATTGCTGTTAGAGTCAAGCTTGGTGACTCTTTCCTGCATGTTCATGCATGCATAGGCAGCTCTTGTGGTGTTTCTCCCTCAAATAAGGGCTTCTTGCAGATCCGGCAATCAACTTGCAATGACGTCGAATTTGACATCACGTCGTCTCCCACACGGCAGTTTACAACCCACTATCGACTACATCCTGTGTTTACGGCTTGGATTGTTGTCTGAAGTTTCAGGATCAACCTGTGCTTGCGGAGTGTGTTGCCTCAGTTAGCGTGGCTGGGGCTGTCGTGGATGTCTCATGACTGAAGCCAGCCCTACACTCAAGACGTAAACTTTCATTCCGCCGACCATCCTGTTTGATCATTTTCCAAGGGTTTGGACAGCCTGTCTCACATGTTCTGGTGCAAGCGCTGATGTAAGATTTGGAAGTTTCCATCAGTTTGGCGAGCTTGTCACAGCGAATGACCTTTTTCAGTGAGCACCAAACCAGACTGAACCCCTTGACCCTAAACCCTGTACCCCTACTCGTAGGCCCCTACACCCTAGAGACCCTAAGCCGGTACCCTCACTCGTGCCCAAGTATTGCTTCAGTTGTTTGCCCATGCCCAGGTGCCTGTCACCGTGCAGAGCTCCGGTGATTCAGAGGCCCAGGGCTTAGGTTTAGGGTTTAGGCTTTAATGTGTGTCATCACTCGCTTGGGTGTAAATCTCCCCGAGCCGCTCGCTCCAGCACAGTCAAGTGACCCGTCGGAGGGTTAAGGGCGGCTTGTGGGCCCGGCGGTGTGCGGCACATCCCGGCCAGAGCACTCCCCACCAGAGCATCTGTCAGAGAGTTGAGGGTGCACCGCAAAACCCCCTGCCGCAGCTGTCAAAGGGCGCTGGCCCAGAAACCGCCAATCCTATTTAGAAAATGGCCCTTTTTGGTCTAAAGCACACACGCAGAAATCCTAAGCCCCCACCACTTGCCCAGAAACGCATTACGTACCCCACAGAACCCCGAACCGAACTCCGAACCTGAACTCAGGACTGAA
>CAJNIZ010020347.1:23378-52858 GCA_905231905.1 Symbiodinium pilosum | reverse complement strand
AGCGAGGGTGTAGCCCAAAAAGCTAGCGCACATTTGCTTATGTTCTTTTTTTCTGCCCTATTAATGATGAAGATGCCTGAACACGCTCGGGGAAAGCACAAGGACAGATGCCTTCAGCGTCCACCAAACAAGCACATACTTGGTAGTTTCCCTAAACTAAATACAGGGACGCCAGGATAGACCCCCGAGTCCTGTTGCAGTAGGGCCGCTTGTATGTAGGCGGCGGGCTTGCTTGACAGCCCTTACGACCCTAAACCCGAAACCCTATACAGTAGTTTCCATGTTCTTTTCCATTATCCCTGTATTTTAACCCCTCTATAACCCTATATTCTCCCTATATACATATGTACATATACATACATATACATATACATATACATATACATGTACATATACATATACACATACATATACATATACATATACACATACATATACATATACATATACATACATACATACATACATACGTACGTACGTACGTACATACATACATACATATATATACACATGCATATATATGTATATATATAACTGGTAGTTGCGCCCCCTAGGGCTCAGCTGCCAGGAATGCTACAATTGCAGCAATCTGGGGCATAGCTCCCGGGATTGCCCAGAGCCGCGAAAGGAGCAAGACTTTTCAACAATTCCGAACCCAGACCCCCAAAAGGATCTAAAAATTAGATCACCTAGAACCATAGGGGGAATTATATAAGGATTATATAGGGGTTATAAAGGGTCTATGTAGGGGATCTCATTTTTAGATCCTCCCAGGGTCTGGGAAGTGTAGGGTCTTGGGGTGTTAGAGCCTAGGACACATGGGGTTTGAAGTTAGTCTGGGGCTGTATACATATTACTTTGTGCCCTAGAATAGTACCTACGCTGGGATATTTGGAGCCTTGGATTTGGAAAAAGCGAAAAGGCTTGGAGGGTTTGGGTGATTGGGGAAGGGAGGCTAGGAGGCCTGGAGGTCCAGCGAAGCCGCTGAGCATTTCTCAAAACCAGGGGTCCCATCCCCCTGGTTGGTTGGTTTGAACTTGTTTCTTAACTTCTGCTTCCCTTTAATCCCTATATAATCCTCATGAAATCATCGAAAGAGATAATTTTAGGGCCCCCGGGCCTAGCCTAGGTTTCGGCTCCTGACCATAGGGGGGCGCAAAACAGCGCGCACGCAAATATTCACCAGCCCACATGCTTACATGTCAGAGCTTGGTAATCCACCAAACTTCAGTCAAAACAAGGCGTGACTCATTTATCCAGGACCCAGGTTTCAATCTATGTTTTTGGGCTTGGTGTTTAGGCTACATGGTTCTTTGTAGAGAATCACGGTACGTGTTCAGACAGCCCCTAAACCCCGCAGTAATCGCTAGACCATGCTAGGCCCTTGCCATTAACCAAAAGCACTGAGGAGAAGAGGACCGCATGCTGTCAATACCATTTCAGGCCCTCTAAGTAATAAGATTGTGCGAAGCTTCTCACCATCACCAGTACCCAAACAGAGACCACCAACGAGGCCTTACCCCTGCACGACAAGGGGCCACTGACAGACATGAGGCCTGGATCTAAAGCACCATGTTTTACTTCTCCAAGCACCCTTACGGACCCAAATCAGCAAGAACCCTGCGGGACAGCTCAGAGTGGGTTTGTCTCACATAAGGGCTAAGGAGGCAAGAAGGAACCTTGTCGTTTCGAGCCCCCGCAAAAAAAAATGCTGCGCCCTGTAGACCAGTCTCACTGGCTCAAATTTTGGTCCCCCGGGACATGTCTTCCCGGGACGACGTCTCCGTAGCGAGACTTGTCAGCGGACCATGGGCAAGAAAGGCACCTGGGTCGGGGCATTGGGGCTCTTGGCAGTGAGCAGGAATAAGGAACGTAGATTTCAGGATCATCTTGGCCCCCTTCAATCCCCGCCGTCCTGGACTCCTGAAACCTCATGATCGCCGCTCGCGGGTCTCTTCTCATGTGGGTTGTAGCCTACAGCAAAGACATACGCATACATGGCCTACGGGGAGTCTATCGGAGGTATAGGAGGATTATGTAGGGCTAGTTTGGGAAATTCCCATGTGTTAAGCATCATAACAGAAGGCGAACCGGCAAGCTGCGTGCAGGCCTCAAACTGCTGAGGCGGGCGCAACTTTCAAGCGTCCTTGAGCCACAAATACCCCCGCCGCCATAAATATCCCCAGATCCACTGTCCTAAAAAGTGCCGGAATGCCCAGCACAATAACACTCAGGAGTCTGAGCCCTTGAGACGCTAGAGCCCCTCAAAGTGCGAAGCGCAACCCTGACCTCGAAAACTTCGAGCCTGAGTCATTCCCGAGAGGTTGTTGTGGCAAACCTTAATAACATGAGCCATAGTCTGAACTCCTTAAGGGGGTTACGAGGGATCATGGGGACTATTGTAGAGCTTATTAAAGGGGATACTAGGAGTTCAGATTATGGCGCATATGTACCCTCGTAAGTGAATGGAAGCCCCCTATCAATGTGGGGGCGCCTTTGTTCGAGTTTGTGCTGGAACTATACTATGCTGGAAGTATATAATGGTTGTGAGGGAAGGATACTGTATTGGCAATTTTCCAGGTTCTACGTTAACCCTCAACGCCTCAGAAGAATTGCCAGGCCAGGGCGTAAAGGCCAAGAAAGCCAACGTTGCAGCGTCAAAGTTGCCATCGTCGCCTTCTTCCCATCGAGGCGCCGGCAAACGATCCTGGAATTTCTGAAGCCTACACCAAACATCTATGATAATAGGTTCCGGCAGCAAAAGTATGGGACCTACCTGAGGCAACACATGCACAAGCCTTGAACCCCCAAAGGTCGGAGCCCTAAACTGAATCGTCTTCCAGGGTCCTGATGGACCGTACAGTATAGCGTATACCTAAATTTGCGGCTTAAGGTTCGTGGAAGAGAAATCCTAGTCACCCAACCAATGAACAGATTCTCGAAGCCGTATACACTAAAATGCATAGTTGCTGTGGGGTTCCATGTCTATAGGGGCTCCCTCAATTAAGACTTATAACTGGTGTCAGCACCTAATGACATGGGTGCTATGCAGGGTGCTTTGACCGATGGCCCAGTCAGCATGCCGGATTCTGAGTGCTGCGGGCCTACATTAGTTCCAATGTTGTGGCTAATGCTGAAAGAGAAGCTACACCCACGACGGCGAGGTGTCATCTGGACAGTCCATATGCCAGTCCTGTTAATGCGGAAGTTTAAACTTTCTTTAGCAAAGGTAGATGCCTGAAGTCCTCGCACTGTAAACGTATAGCGCCCAAACAACTTGGAGGAACCCTGCGGCGAGCAGGGACAACCAAGTCACTCTTCGACTTTGCTATCGACGACGCGTTGCTGGGCGTGTTGGAGGGTTTGGGGGTACACGGTACGTTCTGTCTTAGGCGTGCGATTGACGATGGGTTATGGCTAAGCCGGTTTGATTCCGAGAAAGTTGTGTTCGGGGGTTCATGGATGGAACAGCATTCATGGCTCTGAGAGAGAGAGAGAGAGAGACAGTGCTTGTTTTGCCCTGAGCCATTGTACACTTCTATCCCAGGCCTCCCTGAAAAACCTTACGCGGCGTTTCTTTGACAATGGGCTTTCGGGCTCCACCGTGGTGCTAGCACTTTTGGAGAGATCTCTTCCACACATATCCCACAGATTCCAGCAATGAGATTAACTTGTTTGTGTGAGCTCATCCGCTCGTTTGCCCCAGGGCGGAGGCTAGGAGTGAATGTTGGGATACGTCGGACGTCTTCGGTTCTGCGAGCACCTGTGCTGAGACCCCGACCTAGTTGGGGTTGAGGCAAGATATACTTCAATTTTTCAGTGTGTTGGACAGTTGGAGCGGGAATTATCACCAAGTTTCAAGGAAGATGACAAGGACGATGCTTTGATTTTGTGTTGAAGGCACCTGCGCTATGATGATAAGATACACCTCCAAGGAAATTCTGTGTCAAATTTTGAAACTTAGAATATTTCTTGGTGTTTGGGTAGGGTTGGGTTGCCATTGCCAATGTTGCTTCTATACCACACGAGCTAAAAGGGTATAAAAGGGTCCTTTCAGCAAACAGGGGCCGCTAACGGCCCAAGTACCAGGCCGCAAGATATCTGGAAAGGAGCCTTTTGGGCCCTAAGCATACGTTTCCATGAAAGCTAGAGTCCATCTAGGAAAGACCTTTTGGTGGTTGCTAGGGAAACCCTAAACCTGAAACCTTAAACCCTATAATACATTGTGATTATATTGGGTTTCTCCAGGCCAGTGCCTGACCTGCCGCCGCTTCTTGTTGATGATAACATCGAGATTACAGTCTACACGAGCCTGGGCTAAGAAATACAGCGCCTTAGGGGAAATATAGGGGGTAATCTAGGGCTTATAATGTAGGGACATGTAGGGACACATAGGGTTTGGGGTTTACGAGGGCTGTCCTGGGCTCTGTGGGGGCAGGATTTTGGGCCTTTGGCGCTAAGGCTTTGGATGTTAGCTGCTGTCAATACTAGCCTCCTGACGGGACCCTTAAGGCTTAAGGGTGGACATAGCTTGTCCCTAATAAGGAGCAGGTGTCAAATAATATGGACACCAGGTACGTCATTCTAAGAGTCAAAGAGCTTTGCGGGGGCGTTCCCGAACCGACAGCCAACACACTGCACCCTTTCTTCACTCTAAGAATGGGAGCTTCTTGAGGATGCGCCGCCTTCTTGGTTAAGACCAGAAAATATGACAGGCATTGACACCGCTGCTTGCGCTGTACTAGCCAGATGAAACCTGCAACCCGTAAATGTGCACACTGCCACCCGTGAACTGTTTTACCTACCCATGAAAGCGTGGCCTCCATTTTTCGACACTATAATGCTTTAAAGTAGATTGTAGCAGAGCCTAGGTAATGATGAGCAAGTTGGGACCTCCAGAAAACAAGCACACAGCAGATGCATAGGGTATGTCGTTTGTATGTGCCCAGAGTTCTCAAGGCAATTGCTATTCGGGCTAAGAGCTTCTTAAGATGACCGGAAAAACCACGGGTTCAAGGCAAAGGACAGTTGATGCTTCCATTTCCATGAATCCATTTCCACTATGCATGCCTTTTGTTGCAGCCACATATCCAGGTCGCACAGCTGTCCCCACACAATGCTGCAGGGCAACCCCTTGTAATCTCGTGTAGTCACCATGTATCCCTGAGGATTGCCACTCGGCTTTGATAAAAAAACACACACATACAGTGATAAAGCTTCACGCAACCCTAAACCCTAAACACTAAACCCTGAATCCTAGCATTTCAACCCGCAGCTCCGTAAGATGCAAATTAACGCTGAACCCACTGAACCCTAAACCCTAAATGGTAGTTTCCATTTTCTTTTCCATCATCCTTATATCCTCCCCACAGCCCATATATATATATATATAGGGGGGACTATATAAATATATATACCCCATATATATCCCCTATATTATCCCTTGAATGATGAGACCCTGAAATCCCTCGAAAGCCTGAAGCCTTCGTCCTGGGCTCCAATTTCCGCCAAAGCGCAGACATAAACCCAACACCCCGGACCCTACATGAGCTGTAGTCTAAACTCCTTAAAGGGAGTTACATAAGAGACTATACAAGGCACTGCTATAGGACCTGCTAAGGGGGATTCTAGGAGTTTAGACTAGGGATCGCATTCCGAATCGTTCACCAAACCTCTGGGCACGAGGAAGCAGCTGAAGAAGCTGTGCAGCATCAAGGCTTTCCGAGGTTGGAAGCTCTCAGACTTGAAGGAAGCTGGGCCTTATCAGACTGAGTGTTGGCAGTTTCTCCCAGCAACCAGTATATAATAAACGAGCCATGCTACAAAACTCCTTAAAGGAGGTTATCTCGTGGATTATTTAAGGGACTATTATAATGATAGGGAGATACTAGGATGTTAGACTATGGCTCATATGTGTACTTGGTAGAATCCTCAAAGGCACCCCAGCCTAGATCCCAAGTTAAGTCGC
Source organism: Symbiodinium pilosum (assembly GCA_905231905.1). Taxonomy (NCBI): domain Eukaryota; class Dinophyceae; order Suessiales; family Symbiodiniaceae; genus Symbiodinium; species Symbiodinium pilosum. The sequence continues at coordinate 46,890 of CAJNIZ010020347.1, read as the reverse complement.
TGTTTTTTCAAATCAGCGTTTCTTGCAGCACATCTAGACTTCTAGACAACTTGGACAGCGGGGGCCTTGTTTGGTGTCCGGTAGATTTCCAAAGTAAATGCCTAAACCCTAAAACCCTAGAACGTGTTGAGGCTGAAGGGTGCAGGTTTACAGTGATGGCAGGATGCTGCATATTTGGTTGATAGCCCTCCTCCAGGTTAAGGGTCTAGGGTTCAGGGGCTTCAGTTCTGGGTTCAGGGTTCCAGAAACATTTCAAGTGATCCGCTCCAGAAAAATCGTCTTCTGGTGCTCCCGAAGAATCATTGCTAACATGCTCATTCAAAGTAAGTTTGGAACATAATGTAAGCACGGCCTTAGTTGTTCGACTTCTGCGTTGTCGTATGTGAGCAAGGATGTTAAACGACACGGAGACTTCATGTAGTTCAAGTTTGGGCTTGGTCTAGGGCCTAGGGTAGCTTTCGGATCTAACGGGCTGAAGCTTGAATGGCCATGAAGGGCAGGAACACTGTATAGGGTTTAGGGTGTAGGGTTCAAACGGTTTAGGGTGTATACTATAGGGTTCATAGGGTTCAGGGCTGGTTTCAGCAGCCATGGATACCTTTAAGTTTCAGCTTTCGGGAGACCTACTGAATACCTGAAGCAGTTTGCGCCTTGGCGTGCTTGTATTGAAGGTTGTGGTTCCCAAAGTAGTCCCGATGGAAGCCTGGCGCCCTGACCCTGCATGCAAACACAGGTCCGTGAAAAAAAGTACTCTCCAAGAACGAAACCAGTTCAGGGGCACAGCTGAGGAAGGAATATGGACGGAGACCAGCATATCTCCCATCGAGCAGAGACTTGGTGTCACCAGCCACTCCACTATGCTGTACTGTATGGTGGGCGGGCTGAATTCGAAGCGTGCTTGTTTCTGGCTGTGTGGCATTTTGTTTGGTAGGGTTGCTGTACGTAAGCCCGTGTTGGTGGGCCAAGAGTAATTCCCTTCGCGAATTCAAGCGCTCCCAGCACTCTCAACCGCCCTGTGAAGGCCCTTGAGTTGCGAACCCGAATACCAAGCACTCCAAGACCCTAAATGCCGACATGCAATGCTATGAAAATCATGTCGTCAAGGCTAATCTGCCCCTCCAGAAGCATCTGGAAACTGCGCCCACAAGCAAACTCGAACTGCTTGAGGTATCAAAGCAGGAGACGAAAGTTGAGAGCTTTGGGATATCAGGACGCGTCTCCATAGCTTTCGATGTTTTCGCGGACAGCACTGAGCATGTTTAAAGTGCATGGGACGCTGTAGAGGATTCGGCTTCTAGGGCTGTAAAACACCTTGAAGCCTCGCTTCAGGAAGACCCTGCGCCTTGCTGGCGCTAGAAGGGGCGCATGGGGAGTGAGAACATAATAAGGACATGCTATATGTTTACATACGGATGTTTAGGGTTTAGGGTATTTATTCACACAAGGTCCATACAAGGACCATCATAGGCATCCACTCCAAGCACCCGTAAGACACAGGTCAGGCCGCGAGCTGTCGAGCTGTAGTGAACCGTAAATGGGGGTTTCCTAAAATTAGGGGTACTTTTTTGGGGGTCCCCATAATAAGGATAAGGATTATAGTATATTGGGGTCTATATTGGGGTCCCCTTATTTTGGGAAACTACCAAATGGCTCGCAGAGTTTACAAAGTGGGGATGCAGAAAGAAGGGAGGGGGCTTGCACAGCACAAGGAAGATCTACGTCAACAATGAGGAGATGCCGAAGAATGTGCCATGGCTCTATGTTTATGTCACATGCTCTTACTTGCATAGCTTGCTTCCTCAGTGGAGTCGAAGGTGATTCCCCAACTTGAGTGGAATTGACCTTGAAACTTTCACAACAATTCACACGGTTGTCCATGCTACATTATGCTAGACGCTTCGGACCTCCTAGTCATATAGTACAAAGATTGAACGATACTACCAAGCCCCCGTAGGTTTGAAGGGGTCCTTCCTGCTTTGAAAGCATTTTCAAAGAGCTTCAAATTAAAAAAAAAGTTCACGGTATCTCCATGTCCACGGCAAACGCCACGCCGGTGACCCTGAAACCCAAACAAACCCTCAGGTGCTCTTCCAAGATCTCTTTCCTCCTGCGGTGGCTGGTGCTGCTGTCACGCTCACGAGGAGATCGCCCGAGCAATCAGTCTGGCTGTCGCTGAGTGGAAAAATAGTCCTACTCACATCCCATTATACTATGGTAGCTTCCATTTTCTTTTCCATTATCCCTATAAAGCCCCAATATACTATAGTAGTTTCCATTTGATTTTCCATTATCCCAATATTATCCTGGTTCTGGGATCTAGAACTCAGGGTTTTCCAGCGAGTAGAAGCGTTTGGCGGTACATCATGGCAAGGGCTATAAAGGAAATGGGTTCTATGGGTTCTAGAGGTGACGAAGGGTTCGTGGGGCTTACTGGAGCAAGTACAACGGAACTACAGCGAGGAATTTAGGCCTTACGAGGTCATTAACTCCTCTTATCCACAGTAATGAGTAGGAAATGGCCTTCGCCTAGTGAGAGATCATGGTATGCTTCGTTTTGGCAGCCTCCTACTTTCAAGTGTAAGCAGTCACTTATTGAACCCTGAACTACCAAACTAGAATATTCAAACTTAAGGAACCCTACCGGGTGTGCCTGCACCAATCACCTGGTTCGCTGACTCGAAAAGAAACGGTGTGGGGATTGCGGCATCTACTTTTCTACAAAGTGATTCTGTAGCTAGCATTTGGAGCTCGGGGACGGGGTTAGGGCGCAACCCCAAGACATATAGAGCCTCAATGACCTGACACCAAAACCAAGGCTGCACGGTAAACCCAGGAAAGCCTTTTTACGAATGCCGAAGTGTTGTTGCAGCTGCAGGTACAAAACCGTATGCTATGAAAGCCGCATTGCTCATGACAAGGTGTAAACCGCACAAAACGGATTGAGTAGGAACCCGCACGCCAAGGAAGAAGTGCATGGAATATGGCCTTCAGCTCCAGCATGCGCCCAAGGACAGGTCCAAAGCCTATAATACTTAAATATGACTTAGAGGTAGATGAAGCTTCGATCCGTTTTCAGGGCCCTACAGGCCTGGCAGAGTGTGGGAGTTTGAGGTGGCATGGTGACGCGCCAAGCCACTGGGCAGTTCTGAATGGTGCCATTCTCGATGGAGATCGCGGGACATGCCATGAAACCTAATTTTCCTGCACGGGGTGAACCACCTCCAACATTGGAAAGTGTGGTATTCCAGTGTAAGGTCATTCATAAGCTACAGCATCAGTACAATTGCAGATTCGGAGAGAGACAGAGACAGAGAGAGAGGAGGAGAGAGAGAGAGAGAGAGAGAGCCTAGCTCTATACAGGGCTTACCTCAAAAATCCGGGCTGCCATATGTATATACATGCACGCACATGTATGGGTATAATATGTATAATGTATATATCTGTATGTGTATATATTTACGCATAACATCTCTCACTCACTCACTCTCTCTCTCTCTCTCCCTCTTCCCCGCGCGTCTAGGATGTTTTTCTTGAGGAGGGAGGTTCAACTTGCGTGTGGACAACGGCTTTGGATACAGGACTCACCCCGGAAAAAACCCTACGCAATGTTTACAAACAGGGTATCCCAGCTTCTGCATTTTGAGACTACGGTCGACTACATTCTTGAGAAAGAACTTGTTGCCAAAGCTCTAGAGAGGTTGTAGGAAACGAATCCAAAGCCATCGAGAAGATACATACATACGTACATACAGACATACAGACAGCTATGTTGAGCGCAGGTTACATGAAGCGCAGTAGTTTGGGAAGGAAGACCCAGATAATCACGGCATGACGGCAGGAGTTTCTCAACAAGCCGTATAGAGTCTCATATCATGATGTTTCTTGTCATGCCTGTATATTACTAGGGGCCTGAGGAACCCCCCCCCATTTTGAGAAAGCTTCGCGTAGGAAATGCAAAATGACCTGGATGTGGTCCTGGCGGCTGTGAAGCGGTATCTCCTCCAAAGATCAGAAACTATTACCCAGCGGGTCCAAGTACCCAATAATTAGGTACTTGGGTTTTGGGTAATGTCTCGGGAGAAGGTTAACCTAAGGCCATTCAAGCTTCCAGCGGATTGTGAGGGGAACCTGTTGACGACTCTAAGGGGGCTTTTCTATTGCATGCCTTCACGAAACCTCCATACAGCCTGGATGCTACAATTAGTTTACATGGAGGTTGCGGAGTGCTTCATACAATGTCAGGGCCCCATATGTGACCCGGAGATTCTTTGCATACACAGGATCGTTATGTCTGTCTTGGAAAAATGTCCATCAGGAAACCCCTCATCCTCGGGATTGCGGCAGGGATAGGTAAAGTTCAGGGGCACATTGTGCAAGATGAAGCTCTGTGAGGTCATGCCACTGTGGGCGTTCCTGGTTGATTGCTAGACCGTGCATGTTCATCCGAAGGGCTTTTACTCCCTGAACTACTACAATGCGAAACGAGCCCTCCACTCATCAAAGTCCCTATGCCCCAAGCTTGGCCACCATCAACTTTCAAACTTCAATCCATCCTACCACAATGCTTGTCCAGTCACACTGACATACATAAACTCCACATCAAAGTCCATACGGAACAAAATTGAAGATTCTAGGCTCAGCTTTTCCAGGAACCCAAAAGCCATCCAGTTTGCCTCAGCTCGCCTGCGGTGTCACAATCAGGCGTTCTGGCATGCACCATCGCTCGGGGTTGAGTATGTCATTTCCTATGAGCCACTCCCCATAGTAATCACCACCACTCCCCAATAATAAACCCTCCCAGTATTGTACCATCAAACATGAGGGGAAGTATTGATTATTAGCGGGGTGGAGGGTATTGCTAGAGGGACAGGATTAAGAGGCTAAGTGCTCAGATATTAGCCCTTGGCTACCAGATACTACATTCTGGGAAATTGTTTTTTGATTGGTCGGCAAAATGTTCATGGGAATATGTTTTTTGGTGGTGGCCCAATGACTGCAGGGGCTTAAGGCTCCTAATTCGAGGGTACCTGGACCATTCTGTATGGATCTGATTTCAGATGCAGGGCTCTAACATTTTGTGTAACCGTAAAGAAGGGGGGTGCGAAGTTTTTTGTCATGTTAAATGAGCACCCTGCAGAGGACCGCCCAAAATCTGTCCCTATGTCCTAGTTAGCCGCCTCTGCAGCTATGTGCATTCCAACAAGAGATATTGAGGGTTTCCAGAAATCAAGAGTGTAGTTTCAAAAATTCGGGTCTCATTTTTGCACCCAGATGTGAATCTATAGCCCAAAGCTACCCATAGCTTGGAGAACAACCCAAGTGTTGGCTCTCTTCTTAGGAGTCCTTATGAACTGGTGTATTTCGGGGTAAGAAGGGGGAGCCTTTTGTTGCCCCCAATGTATAGTCCCCCTGGAGTAGATAGAATATGGCTTTGGGTATATTATAATACAATCCCATATACCCCATATTCTATCTACTTGAGGAGGACTATAATCGTTTCTCATGGGCCTGCTGCTTGTTTTCAGTCAGGTTATGCTCGCGGCGCTGACGCAAGACGTGGATACCGCAGACTTTCTGGAGCCCTGTGCTCCCTGACATTGGCATGTCAGGTTTAGGGTTTAGGGTTTGGGGTTTTAGGTTTTGGGGTTTTGGGGGTTGGGGTTTAGGATTTTAGGTTTTAGGGTTTTGGGGTTTTGGGTTTCGGATTTTAGGTTTTAGGGTTTTGGGGTTTAGGGTTTAGGGTTTAGGATCCTTAAGTTCAGCACTGTGTCACGTGATGTCGATGAATACATGCGAGCCCAATTCTGGTCTCCAGCTACTTTCCGCTCACCGCAAAGAATCGCTCCGTCCTCACATACATTAACACTCCGTAAGAATGGATACTCCTGCCAGAGAATCCCCGATAGAAGACTACTTTTAAAAGGGCCACGACTACTTCTTAACTTCAGGGGGGTTACAATGAGGAATGAAACGCATCAGGGAACCCCTTGATTTGCTTGGGTGTTATTGCTTTTTTTTACCACTGCTATAAAACAGCGTATGTAAAACCTGAGTGCGATCTAACTAGATGTCAATGGTTCTTAATTGGCTTTCAATAGATTTCAAATAGACTTCAAGTAGAAGTTAATACGATTTTCAAAGTAGATTCTTTTTCTAAGTTTAATGAGATTCAAACAGGTGTCTTCGATTCTAGTGCGATTCTACATGGGTTTGAAGTAGACTTAATTGGGTTCAATTGGTTCATAAACTAGCCTCATTGGAATTGATTTAGATTGACCTCCCCCCTATGTTCCTTTGCAATAAGATCCTCATTATAAATGCTTTGGGGGAGGTTCTTTCGCGGATGAGACGTTTAGTACACGAAGAAGCGATTAGATCCCAACATCTTATTTCGGACTTGTTTGGTGAGGGGTAGTAGAGCGGAGGGGTTTAGCGGCTTGTATCGTACTTGTACTTGTCTGCCCAACCCTAGGGATCCAGGTATGCAAATAATACCTACACAGGCCCCTTCATTGGGCTGTTTGGATCCCTATGGCGATAAGAAAAAAGCCCCATGGTTCGAGACATCGCCATGGCTTATTATCGGTAGCATGCTCACCAAAAAAAGACAAGGCTGGAACGGCTTAGGGTCTAGGGTTATAGTCCCCCTTAAGTAGATAGAACATGGGGTATATGGGGATCTTATTATAATATACCCAAAGCCATATTCTATCTACTTAAGGGGGACTATAGGGTTAGGGAGCTTAGGGATTAAGATTCCCAACAATCAGAACACATGCCTTCACATATGGCTTGATTCTCGATGGCGGCTTGGACATGCGTCTGTGTTCTGGATTTGTCGAACAACCTCTGTGAGGGGCTTTGCACCCAAAAGATGCGATCCTCTCACGTTTAGCTGCTTTGAAGGGCTCCATTTTCGCATGTCCCAAAATAACCCTAAGGCTCCAAATAGCCCAATGTAAGTACTATTTATAAACATTGGGGCCCAATGTAGGTACGATTTATAGACATGGAGCCCCATGGTAAAGCTAGTCCCTTGTGCTCTCTTCTTTAAACAGGAGCCGTAATTCAGGCCCAGTCACCATTACAGTCAGCCCCAAGCCAGAAACTCGAATCGAACCTTGCCGTTAGGCGCTTATATCGCTGCAAAACCCGCGCTACTTGTGCATCAGTATGCTTCTCTGATCAGGGCCTTACCCTCATGCAATACCAAAGTCTGGAATTAGCCCGAAAAAACTATCAGCTTCCAAGTTCGTAGTAGGGAACAGCTGAACTCAAGAGTGTTCAAAGCCCCCAAAGCAAAGCAGCATCGCAAACTATGAGTACCTCGCCCGCCTCACCCTAGATGATGGCTGTAAAGAACATCGTCCAACATTGCGTTTTGAAGTTGTTGAATTTCAGGCAGAAAGACGGCGTCGTCCAAGTGAGCGGTTTGTTTTCGTGTATTGGACACCTCAGGCATCAACGGCCCCCTACCATTTTTAGGTTTAGACCCTACACCAATCCCAACCCTCCACGCCCTAAACCTTCGACCCCTGACGCATAGCAACCCTGTGAGGAATTTACTTGTGCACAGGCATGTAAGCTTCTAACACCAAGAAACATCTGCAAGAACGCCTGAGCTCAATGGTTTAGCGTTTCTCATGCTGCAATGTTGATAGGTCATAGGGGTAGACAAAGTGGGGCGAGATTTTCTCCATTCACAGAATCTTCTATACCTCGCCAGGTTTGGATGAAGAAGGACTTCGTCCTTGAGGCAGTGCAGATTGACTGGCAGCTACTACGGATGGCCTGTGAGGAGAGCTGGCTGCCTAGCGGGCTATGGATGCTTCAATGAAGACTCTGGGGGAGGTTTTAAGCGTTGCAAAAACCGCCACAAGGGCCCGCAAATTGTTGGAAACTTCCACAGGCTGAAAGGATAGGCGGCTGTCCAAGGGTCTTAGGGGCCATGTGGGGTTCAACAGGGGTTATGTGGACGAGGTGGGGTTGCAGCTGCTTGGGGCGCTACAAGCATTTCTTCTGCCGTTTTGTCTGACTTGAGTAGACCTGGCTAGGCGCTGCTACACGATGTACACACAAGAGGTATCTTCAGCGCGACCCCAAACTCCAAAGTGCTGACCCACAAACAAGCTGCCGAACCCCGGCAACCTGCCACGGCAACTACTACGTCAAAACGCTCAAAACCCAGACCAGCGTCACCATAAAGATGTTCCACCCCGAAAGGACTTCCAGAAGGACCCAGAGGTGGTTCTGGCAGCCATCCGTGGCCCCAAGGGACACTGGGAAGCTGTGAGTGCTGGGGCACCAGAGGCACCAACTTTGCAGCTTTTAGGGTTTAGGCTGGGGTTTAGGGCTGCTGTAGACCCCTAAGTAAGAAACCCCCCTCCTCTTAATAGGGAGTATAATAGGGATCCTAAGATTAAGGCCCCTTTCAATTAGGGGTCTACATTAGGGTGGATGGGGTTGCGCAGCTGCATCGCAAAAAATATTAGGTGTCGTATGATAATAGGGATCCAAAAAGCGACCATAATTTTGACAACCACCCAAATGTGGTTTTAGAGTGAACCTCAATTCCAACTACGAATAGGCTTAGACACCAAAAACAAAACCTCTTGTCCGGAAACACTCAAACTTTAAGCCTCAGAACTCTGACACGATTACGCTCGTTATTTTAGATCGTAGCTTCCATTTTCTGTCCAATTACCCCCATCAAAAAACCTATATAATCATCCATGCATACATATTTAATAGCCCTGTAATCCCAACACCCTCTGCAGGTCTGGGAGTACATGGAGGTCCCACGAGCTGCAGCAGAAACTGGTGGATGGACTGTGCATGACATCGCCCCGAAAGAGCTGCAGGCCGTCTGTTTGGGGGCCTAGTACTGTGGGGTCTCTGCATTGGAGGAGCATTAGCGTTTGATGGCGGGTGTGTGGGGTTCAAGGGGCCATGTGCTGCTCATAAGCCACATTGCAGCAATTGAGTGGGTCACGAGCTTCAAGTACAACTCTCGAACCCAGTAAAGTTTTTCTTTTGAGTGAATACAAGAGGAATTGAAGATTTGGAAGTACAGGTTTATCACGAATCCCCCCTCACATGTGGTGGGAGCTCATGGCCGTGGGCGGCGGCAGGGGTCTGCCCTCTCAGTATTGGTGATGAATCGGTAGTGGAGGAGTAGGAGTTGAGACTATCTGCTTTGTCTTCACGTGTAACCTGAAGCATGCCCTGCAGAGATTTACAGGCGTCACTCAAGTTATGGAACGACTATGCATTCTGAGTTAGCAACTCATGGAAGTTTAGAAAGGGATCAGCCGAAACATTGAAGCTTGAATTAGCAAGGGCGGATTCTTTGAACCTGTTTCCTCCCAGGTTTCTTGAAGTGATTACGTTGACAACCGTAAATACACCACGCTTGGCAAAGGTTCTAGAAAGTATGTAGGTCTAAGATCAAGGCCGGTCTGCGAGCGGACAAGCAGTTTGCGCTGAACTGCGTCCGTCTGGACTGGCGAAACCTAGACGCTTGGTGCCCACGTTAGGGTCAAGGGTTGAGAGGGTTTCAGGATTGGGGGTCCATCTTCTCGCACAACTTGTACATCCAACCCGCTGATCAGCCATAGGAATTTAGGCATTTGCTCTAGGCTAGGATGCGCGTGGCTTTCGCTCGGTGAAGACAGAGAGAGTTACCGCAGAGGTGCAGGCGCTCAGAACCATACTCATCTACAATCTAGGAATCTAGGATTAGGAGAACAGAATGGCTGCATCCAACCAAGCACAATCCTCTGCAAGTGATCTGTTGCGGTTCATGCGAAAATGGTAAAACTCGCCCGTGGCTCAAACAGCTTGCCAGACGGCACCACCTCTTATAAAATGCAGTTCTTATCTCGAGGACCTTCAAAAACGGAGCCATTTATTTCGTAAGTGTTCTGCGCGGCAGAAAAACAATTCCTCAGAAGTAATTTTGCGGTATCAGCGTATGAGGTTGCAGTGGCCACATGGGAATTGTTCAAAACTATCTATGGGTAAGCTTTGACCCCTGAATTCAGGACGGCATTATCGAGGCGCAGACATCAGGGGCACCCAACCTTTCCGGAAAGCTGACAAAGAACATTCACCATGTGCATCATGCAGCATATCGCGTACTTGTATAGAGAATTCCATCCAAGGTGCTTTGGATGGGAGAAATAGTGGTCGTCTATCACTATAGTTGAAAGACCCTGACCCTGCATTAAGGCTAAGTGTGGGAATCTCGAATCACTGAACTTCGAAGCATTCAATAACCTTGACGATATGTCTTTCCGCGCGTTCTCTTTGTGCGAATGGGGTTTCCCAAAAAATCCCAAAATTAGGAATGCCTTCTGGGGGTTACTATGCGAGGGAATATCGTATTTTGGGGTCTATATTGGGTCCCCCTATTTAGGGAAACTGCGAAATGTCTACATATATAGAGGTTCCCTCAGCAACCAAACCATGTCTGTGTCACACGCCTGAGAAGGAAAAGATCGACCCTGAGCTGCTGACGGACGAGGACGTGGGCTTTGACACAGTCATCCATTTTCCATCCCTGGGCTTTAGGGGTTTAGAGGGGTTATTGAGGGATAATGGAAAGTAAAATGGAAACGGAAACTTATAATATTGGGGTTATATAGGATTTGTATAGGGTTTAGGCTTTAGGGCTTCAGGTTTTAGGATAGGTTGTTGGATTGTACCTTGTGAGCGTATATCTGAAGAATACTATCCCGAATAAGACACAGGGTTTTATCCAATGCGGGGAGTAAGACAGTCATGTATTCCCAGACATTCACTACCCAAGCATAGCTGAAACTTGAGGGGGTATCTCGGCTGCACAGCACAGGACATAGCACTGGCTGCCGTGTCACAGGACTGCCGGACAACTCGCAGCTTTGTAGATATTTGCAGCTGGGTATGTGCAAATCAAAGGCTGAACGTAATCCAGGGTACTTCTAAGTCCTAGTTGCGGCAAATTATCCCTAAAACCTTCAAATGAGCGGCCGCGCTTATCAGAAGATTGATGCGTTCCAGGCCCATGCGGGGGACAAGGCAGCTTTACAGTTCCAGTTGAAAATTTTCAGTTTGGGGTATAGTCCAGGATTCAGGTTGAGGAGTTGTGCTTCAGAGCTCTAAACTCATTATAGTAGTTTCCATTTTAGTTTCCATTATCCCAATATAGCCCAAATATATTTCAATATATCCTAACCCTAAATACTAAGTAGTAGTTTCCATGTTGTTTTCCACTATCCCAATACAACCCCAATATACAACCAATAACCAATAGAACCTCAATATTACCCCAATACAACCCCAATAAAACCCCAACAGAGCCCCAATGGAACCTCGGAAGCACCCCAATATTACCCGATACAACCCCAACAGAACCCGCAATAGAACCCCAATAGAACCCGCCCGAATAGAACCCCAGTAGAACACAAAAACTACCCCAATAGAACCCCAATATAGCACCTGCAGTACTCAATATAACCCCAATAGAACCCTTATATAACCTTGAGGAACTAGGTGCTTCGGCTAACTCATTACACGAGGAGGCTCGGCTGGCTTGCCCATTCTTGTGCTAGTATGTTATGGGTAGATAATGGGTATATTGGGGTCCTATACTCTAACTACCATTTAGGGCACATGCCACTACCACTGCTCCACCTGCTCCCCCTTTTGCTCCTCTTTTGCCGCTCTCCCCTCCTTGTAACACCCCTCCTTCCCCTAGTTGCCCTTGTTAGACCCTAAGCCCTACAGCATCCTCCTGCTTCTGGTCCTCCTCGTCTTCCCTTCTCCTGCTGCTCTACGCCTGTGCCGTGCTGGAAGGATTGGCGAGCACTCAGATCGCTGCACGAAGATCTACGAAGTGACTCATCGTTCTTCAGTGCATGGGCTAGGGTCTACAAGGGCAGGGTTGAAACTGACCTTCCATTTTGACCCATGGAGTAACATCAAATTTGAACATATGACACGCTCCAAACGGGCCCTTCATCGATGACGGGGACTGTTGCTGCTCAGCTTCTTGCTGATATGTGGACCAAAGAGCGAAGCTGCTGTTGAATTTGCAGGGAGTCTAAGATGACCAGTGTCTTCAGAAGGTAGCCGAGACCTTGATGCGGAGTTCGTCCCCAATGTATGTGTAGAATCTCAGCATCCATGTTTTGTTTTGGCTACGCAAAGGGCTAGGAAGCTGAAATCCATCAGTCCTCTCAAAACTGGAGACCCAACATCTGTAGACCTGAAACGCGTTCTAAACAGCAGCAAAATGGGAACTTATGAGCCGTCCATAATCTCTATCACCTTATAGAACCCTTGACCTCCGGGTGGTCCTCCCCATGTAGTCCACAAACTTCCATAAGATTGCAGAGGGGTCACTGGTTTCATGCATTCCCAAATTAAGACTGTCTCAAAATTTTGGCAGGTGATGAACAAGTCATCCGCACAGTAGTTCAGCACAACTTCCTTTGCCTCACACTGGCTTTGGAGGCTTGGCCTGGGTTCCAGGCGTCAGAGCACATGGCTTTAATTTGACTTTTGGGCTGAAGGTTTAGGGTTCAGGGCTCCAACAGAGGAGGTCAACAAGCAAACTTGGGGAGTCACAAGACACGGCCTAGAACGTTTAGACAGCACCCAGACAATTGTTCCCAATCGACTCGACGAAGCAAAGTTCTCAGCTGTGGTTATTTCAGTGCAGGTGACTGAGGTACAATGCATACGGATCTTCGTGATATCTCTTTTCAGGACACCATGCAAACCTAGTCAGCTTCTGTGTTCTTTGCAAGTGATTGAAGTTGAAACGCTTGTAGGTGGTATCTTGTCAAAGTCAGAGCTTCCAGCAAGAAGTTCTAAAGCAGAGGGCCCTGCTTCTTGGAAACTGACAGGCACATCTGCATGAAGTTAGACTTTGCCCGGGTCCCTTGATTGAGGAAAAACACCAGACCAGTTTTCAAGGGACTGTCATTTCCTCCGCCAAAGAGGTCTTGTACCTATTGTTCAACTACAGGCTCGCATTTTGGGGCCCAGGGGCTTTGAGACTACAAGTCTACGGAATTTTTGCGTGAAATAGATCCTGAGAGACCATGTACCCCTAAACCTTAAACACCAAAGAGTGCACAACGCACGGCTAACTGAACGCGGATCGTAGTGCTTTGGGTTCCAAGGCCAGGCTGCGACTTTCACCCGGATCTGGAGCCCCAGAACCTCAAGCGCCGATTCCTCAACTTAACTCTTCTACATCCCTATAAATCCTTATGCATGCCATTCATCCCTATATGTACGTATATCATGTGTTTATACATATGTATACACACATATTTCCCACTTTCATCTTCAGCCTTGGCATCCAAGCCCCAAGATGGAGAATCAACATGGAGAAGACAATGGAAACTTCAATGGACACTGGGTGTATGAAGGGGTATAATCCCTCTCAAGTAGATAGAATATGGGGTATATGGGGATCTGATTATAGTATACCCAAGGCCATATTCTATCTACTTAAGGGGGACTATGTATAGGAGTTGCCCATCGAGCAGCCCGTGGTCTTGCAGATCGTCAAGCAGGACTGAGTGGGCACAAGAGGGAGTAGCTTACATGAGGTACGGACTAAATTTAGGTTGGGGGGGACCTATTGGGGACTATATAGGGTTTTGGGGGGGACCTAGTAAGGGAAATACTACACATTTAGTCCAGGGCTTACATACGTTTGTCCAGCATGTGCTCACTTGTAGTCCTACCGCGATCCTGGAGAGCTCCGCTTCCAGGGCTTGTGTTCCAGGCTTTCCGCAAGTCTGTGTTGTCTACCTATACTACATGAGATGCTAGGCAGATGTATTCCCCAATGGCTAGGTGCCAAAAAGGCAGGATCCTTCTGATGCCTGCTTCTTGAGTGAGATTAGGTCGAACATTTGTGCACGTAGGTGTCGTGATTTTGCCGACCCCAATGAAGCTAGTGTAACCCCCTTGGGTGTTGGATGTCCTGCATGGTTCCACAGGCAAATCCTCAAGCACCTAAACCCCATTCCCTAAAACCAGGGCCCCTTTGATGCGCAAGACTTTTCAAGACGCCATGACGCATGTACTGCGCAGCCTGGCAACATCCCTACACACACATATATGCGCATAGGCAAAAATCTATGGAACCTGTGTATGCACGCACGCACCGGTATAGCTGCAAGAAATCTTTCCTATGGACTGGACCCCTCCCACCTTACCTTAGCGCTCTTTACGCAAGCTCTACCTGTCCCAACGCAGAACTGGGAGCTCTACGCGCACCTCAGCGAGAAGTTGCGCTCAGACAAAGAGATCGCCCTCGCAGCCATATGTCAGTGCTTCGCCCGCTTTGTATTTTCGTAGATTCTTGTAGTCACTGCAGTCTACATGGTCAGTTCTCAGATTAGTCGTCGTCCACATCCTCATTGCACTTGAACTCAAAAGTGGCAGTAGATCGAGGAAAACATGGACTCAGAAGTAGTCCTGTTAAAGCATGCTCGTGTGCACTTGAACTCAAAAGTGGCAGTAGGTCGAGGAAAACATGGACTCAGAAGTAGTCCTGTTATAGCATGCTCGTGTGCCAGTGGTGGTAGTGGTAGCAGCCGTGGTTGGAGCACGCTTCGTTGTCGTAGTCCTTTTCCCCCAATATTAAACGTCGTCTCCCCGCTCCCCACGTATGTGCTCGAGCCCGCCCACATTTAATATTAGAGGAGCGTATTATCTATTGTGGGAACGGAATACTGGGAATATTGGCGGAGTGGGAATGCAATGAGAATTTATCAGGTCACGAGTTCTAGTAGATACGTTTTCAAAGTCCTTTTTAAAGGCAAGTATTCCAAAACAATCAAAATCTCGGATATCACGAAGATCCCTAATCGTTTAAAGTCATGCTAGGGACCCCCCAATAACCGAATAATCGGAACATGATCCTCTAGATAGACAGTATAAAGCATGCACCCTTCAGCGTGCCCCCCGTTTCGCAATGTACGTGGGCCTGAGCTTCAGCGCTATTGCGATAGAAATTTGGGTTCCCAAGCCCCACCCTACATGCCCAAGTATTCACCAGAATCTAGGTGCTGGCGCGCCCTGGACTTTGCCCCAGAGGTGTGCAAAGGAGATCCTGAGGTTGTCAGCGTAGCCTGCAGGCCTGGTCTACGTGATTAGGTCTCGTTGGGGTTTCGGGTTTGGGTTTAGGGGGTTAGGGTTTAGGGTTTAGGGTTTAGGGGTTTAGGGTTTGGGTTTAGGGCGTTAGGGTTAAAGCGGGCTAGAGTCCTAGAGGTTCAAGACTTCAGAAATCGCTGCTTTCTAAAACAAAATGTGTACCGGCTACTGAGCCCGGAGTATGTATCATTGGATGGGGTATATCGTACGCGTTCCCATAGTAGCGTCAGAAACCAACAACTCCTATTAACATCAGTTCAAACCTAACTCAGTAACCTGGACCTCGACCTTCCTAACTTCTTGTACTACTTTATCCAGTTGGCCCCTTTAAAAGTAGTCATGCCCTTTCAGAAAAAGATCTTAGATTCCCGTTCGGGGTATTCATGAAGAGGTATACATTGGAGGAACGGATTAACTAATGCCCGAGGTAAGGGGTTTCAAGATACAATGTTGCCTTCACAGAGTGTGCACAGGCCAAGTGCTGTAGAGATCCATCTATTTCTATTGTCATCCACACGGAGGCGGGCTTCACACATGAAACATGAACCTCCGAACCCAATATCCTAGCCAGACCCTCTGACATTCATGCCTTCTACTTTAATGTAGGATGGGACAGTGAGATTACTTGGGGTAGCGCGCCCACCCATGCTACTGGAAAATTCCCTGCCTCTTTGCAGACATGAAGCACAGCTACCTAGGGCCTCCGTGGACTTCTTTGCCCAAAAACGCACACACCCTGCCCCCCTTTGGGGTTTAGGGTTTAGGGCGGCCTCAAGTTATCGAGATTTTTGTTCTACATATTATGATGCCTATACTACCCCTAGTTGCCATTTGATTTTCCATTTGCTTTTCCAGCTGATTCTCCGCTATGGGGTAGTAACCCTATACTCTCCCTAGATAACCCGATGTAAACGGGAAATCCTGCAGTGGGCCTAGAAGTTGGACCGACCGAGACCGACCATCAACTGAGATGGTACTTGTTTTCCGGGAAGGGTAAAGGTAAAGGCACAGGAGTTTCTGATGAACCTGCACTCCAAACACTGAACCCTAAACTCTCTAAACCCTAACCCTAAACCCTGATGCTTATGTCCCAAAGTCCCTGCAGGCAGGACAGTGATGCGATACTGCTGGCCTCACCCGCCATGCTGCTTGCCTCCCTACAGGTTATATCTGGATTATATAGGGTTTATATAGGGACTATATAAGGGTTATATGGGGGTTGTAAGAGGTTTGAAGGTTGAGGGTTTGGGGTTGAGAGCCGGGAGTTTTATTACCGCAGTGTTGATGTAGAGAACAACATGCAGCCTGACGAATTCTGCAGTTCCATGCACTTGAGCGAGTAAAAGGGAACTGCAAGGATTCGGATTTTTTCGGGATGTCTCAACGGTTTCTGGCTTTCATGGGGGCAGCATCCAGGTATAAACCCTTAGTAGCGGTCACGCTGGAACTTCTGATTTGGAGCTCGGCTTTGTTTCCGCTTTCCGCATGTTGAGACACAAGTGGCGGCCCCCAGTCTTAAGGCTCCAAGCACCCTAGGTTTAGTGAATAAGGGAATATGTTATATAGGATTATTGTCGCTTATGACCATATGCCGCCCAAAATCCAAATTAACAATCACGCCTACCGGCATCCCAAGTATGCACATACTGTGTACGTAGTCCCGCGGTGTTAGGCCGTCTTGGGGTTCGGCTTCGATAGCTTAAGCAGGGAGAGTCACCAAGAGGTGACTTCATAAAGTTCTAGGTATCTTTGAAATACACCTTTCGAGAAGTCCCATGTAATTCTGCTGTAGAAAGCCTTTGGCCAGAGACTCCCCTTTCGGAAGCATCCTCCTGAGGTTACCTGTAATTACTTGTGTCTTCAAAGAGCATGATACGCTGGATGGAAGACTTTTGCCAGGATCGCCCAAGACATGTTCAATACCTTGGTGGGTTTATCCAGCATATTTGGAATTCGTGTCCAAAGGCAGCGGCTCTAAGCTATTTGAAAATGTTCTTGAGACATGGTAGCGTCAGTTCCGGTCGTCCCAGAAGCCGTTGTCTCGCCTCCTTTGTTGGGTATCCCGGAGGACTATGCCTCACTGAAAGGTCATTTCCAGTGTGTTGCCTTGTGGAATGTATTGAAATGGAGCATTGTGGCGATTTGTTAAGTCTCCGCACATCGCCATGGAGGACTTCATCCTAGTTAGGCCTAACCATCAGAATTGCGGTTCACATGAGTGCCGGACTAAAACCATGGAAGAGGAAACATGTCCAGGCTGGTCATGAGGTTCAAAACCGTACCCTTTCGTCTAAAACCGATATAGGCGCCAACTGCCAACCGATACCCTCCAAAGCTCGCATGATGGAAAGGCTGGCACACAAGGGGGTGATGTCCATCGTGCTCCAGGCTTCGACTAGCCACAGAGATGAGGATTTAGGGTTGAAGGTTAAGGGCGGCTCGCCTAGTTTGCCGTAAAATCGCGGCAGTCTAGCCCATAAAGAAACCTGAATCGCACATGGCTTTGAAGTTCACCAGCTTCGGGGGTCTTCTCTTTGCCAAGAGCTGCAGCCTGTCATCGTTGCTGCCTGAAGTGAAAGTACTAGACATTCATCATTCCCAGACTGAGGTACATGCCTGCTCTGCCCAGAAGAAAACACCGAGGGTACTTTACCGGTAGTGTTGGGACAAAGCCCCGCTGGCTTCGCAGCGCTACACAACAGGTATTGCAATTGTGGCCGAAAACGCCCAAAAAACAAAAACGCTCAGTAAGATGATACTGGATGGAGACATCGCCAGCACCAGAATCTCATCACAAGCCAGAAGCCTCCAAACTACATAGCTCCAGAGTGCGATCCACAGTTCGCAAGTCTCCGCCCCTGAACCTTCAGATATCCGGCCTGAACCTCAGAACCTAGCTTGCATATATGTCAAGGCGAGTCCCTGAAATCCAGGTAAAACCATATTCCCAAATTCGCACCCATGATCCGCAAAAACAAATCTCAGCACCCTCTTCCCTAAACCCTCCAACCTTCGACATAAGTGCTGTTCACTTAGCATGTTTGTGGCTCCAGAGTAGGTAAGTAGGTAGGTAGGTAGGTAGGTAGGCGGGTAGGCAGGCAAGTAGGTAGGTAGCAGAGTATCAGGGAGTACTGGGGAGTAGTATAGGAGACAAAGTCTTCAAGTACCATGCCGCACTATGACCTTCCGAGTATGCATGGCATAGGCTGACGCGATGAAGTTGCAGCTTGCGGCTGATAACATCAAGGATGACGAAGCTGGGCTCCAGCAAGCTAGTGGCTTATGATGTGCTGGTGTTTACCCAGTCCCTGCTATGTAGTTCCTTCTTGGGTGTGTTCAAGTTTTTGGTAAGGGGTTTCAATATATTATCCAGGAAAGGAACTACATAGGAGGGCCTGAGGAATACGCACATACGTATGTATGTGTTAATGCGTTTGCGTATGCCTGCCTGCCTACATGCCTGCACACATCTTGTTATGGGTCTATATTTCTAACGTCTGTTCGATTTCTTCTATGATGTGCGTGTACATACATACATACATACATACATGCATACATACATGTCTGCATGCATGCATGCATGCATGCATGCATATGCACATGCATTTACGTACATATACATACATATACGTACCTTTTTTAACTTACATACCTGTATGCACGACTACGATCGCACAGCGCAGACACAAATCCTTCACCCTGCGTGTCAGGCCCGTGTGTAGATATGAGCATATTATGTACATAGACATATACACATGTGCGTGAGGTGTCGGTCTACAGTCCAGGGGTCAGGTGACGAATATTTTCTGTTCTAGAAAATGATGAAGAGTATGGCATGTAGGGTTTAGGGGACCATGGGAAGCCATGAGGCTAGGGGCAAGGCAACGATATGGCTGCTCGTTATTGTGATGCAAGCTCTTTATTCTTCCGCTGCATGTGAGCAGTCAGGTTTGACTCAACACATGCCTCCAGTGTTGAGAAATATTACTGAAATGGAGGAGTTGCTCGATGCCCGGCGACGGACCAAGTGAATCAGTGTCGTGCCATGATGAGTCATGAGCAGCAGCAAGCCGGGTCAGTAGAAAGCCGGTGGCAGCTGCTGGCTGTTGTGGCAATGCTGGGTTTATGGGGGAGGATAGACATGACCTTGAGCTGTGCGCGTGTGGCGAAGATGTTGCCCAGGGAAGCTGGCGGCAGAAGATCCCAGCACAAGCTTGCTAGAATAGTCTACCCTGGGGATCCAAATAGCACAATGTAGGTAGTATTTATAGCCCAATGTAGGTATGATTTGTCTACTTCAATCCCTACTGTTCTAGTCTTGGGGTGAAGGAATCCAACTATCAGATGCCGTCCATGGCCTTGTCGGTTTCAACTCCGCACATTTGTCCGCAAACTAGTAGTTTCAACTAGTCCTGTTGCCTGGCACACTTTCCGTTCCCATACAATAAAACAGCCACTCTAGAGTACTACAAGGGTTCTTGTCGGCATACTTTGGATTAACACAGAACTCAGTATAGGAACTGTTGCTTTGTGTGGGCTAATTAATCTGAAAGAGCAAGCAGACCCAAAGCCCAAAACACCGAGCCAATACATCGTAAACCAGTGGAAGGTATATACATATGTGACCACTGAAGCCCCAAACTTCTGGAAGTTCAGGAAAAGATGGTATTGGCGGCAGTGCACAAGGTATGGCAATGCTTGCGGTGCCTGGTCAAGTTATAGAAGCTAGAGACTGGAACAAGACTTGAAAAGGATCCCATTACGGGCCTAGGGTTTAGGGTTTAGGGTACTGTCCTGAACGCGTGGTTTCCATGATCCGAAACTCGAGGCCACACATGCCTGGGATAAACACAGTCAGTCTTGATCAGGCTGATTTACTGTTTAGGGCTAAGGTTTAGGGTTTATAGGGTTTACTGGGTTTGTAGGGTTTATATAGGGTTTACGGCAATGTATGCAATTCCCAGCTAAAGTACGGGTTCCAAGGAGAAGATAGCAAGAACGTGCGCAAAGCATTCCTTGTGGGAAGTTGCGCTGATTCCTGTTATGGCTCCGGAAGGCAAAGCCCTAAACCTTAAACCAGTCAACCATATAGGGTCAACAAGCAGAACTGAACTCTAAAGCTGTGGCATTTCTGAGCTTCTTCCTCTGTGTTCCTGGTAATTCCCTCCTCAAACTATTCACCACCTACCAGCACAGTGCTACATATTACAGCGCACCACAATGGGAATATTCAACACTCGGGAGGTTGGAAGATCACAGGGAGGGGATCGATCCCTATAAGTCCTATAACGAAAAAAACCTTGTGTCCCTCCTTTCCCATCTTCTATGTTCCGTTTGATTATCCATTCTTCTGGCTTATGATCCTAAACCCCAAATCCGACACCCTCACTTCTAACTACCGACGAATCATCAAATACTCCTGTTGTGGTACACATCTGGATAGATAGATAGATAGATAAATCAAGTTTCCATGTCATGCTTCATTGTCTTCTCCATCTGATGTTTCATTATTGGGGTCAGATGACCCGATATAGAGTGGCAATGTCCAATTCACGTCGACTATGACCCAAATTAGATCATTGATGCAGTGATGTCTTAATGAGATCCGTATGTAAAGATAGCCATCAACCACAAGCATGGTCTATAAGTGCGGTTCTCAGCGGGACTTGAATGAAGTAGGGTGCTTGCTAATCGGAGCTTTCAGCGGGGCCTGTTCCTGCATGTTGCGCAGGGAATCGAGTTTAGATACGGTAGCTCATATTCCAGGAGAGGCCCAACTCGGGTCTCTTTTTGTAGTAGGGAGGGTGTTTTCTTCCTGTAAAACTCATATGCAACCCCAGCTTCGATTTCCAGATTCCTTTCCATTTGGATGTCCATTACTATAGCTTGTTATTCCAACTGCAAAGCCCGAAATCAGAAGCCCCAATTGCCGCACCTTAATCGGCTAAAAAGTCCCCAACTTCAGTGAACAAAGCAGGGGTAAACGATTTCATTTCGGCCACCTTAGTCTAGGGAGGGGACCCTCTAGCTTGAAGTTGGAGTTCAGGGGTTAGGTGGGTTATAGTGTGAATCTGAGTTGAAACCCTATAGTCCCTCTTAAGTGGATAGAATATTGCATTGGGCATATTATAGTAAGATCCCCATATACCCCATATTCTATCTACTTAAGGGGGACTATAACACTAAACACAAGTTCTAGGCATTGCTACGAGTACGGCTAACTAGAGGATCCGAGCCCCGGACTCGATGGCACCGTATGCGGTTTAGGGTTTACGGTTTAACGTTTAAGGAGCTCATGGAGCATAGTGGAATGTATGTACAATTTCATAGAAAAATGAATAAGAACATAAATAAGTAGATATACATATATATATATATGGCTTAGGGTTTTGGAGATCGCCACCCTAGAATCAGCAGGGACCCTCAGAGCCCCCCTTTCCGGGAGGGTATCTGGGTATCCCCCTTTTGAGAAATTCCCACAGCTGCTCTTAAGGAACTTAAAGTACATTGCCATAGCGGGTATCAATGGTAAATAGCAGGGTTTCCCAATATAGTAACTAAAATTAAGTTCCTTATTACCAACAACCCAGATTAGTCGCCTCCACTCCAAGCCCAGACTTGGGCAAGGCAAGCAACAAGCAAGACTACAGCCTCTAGACCTCGCCGCCAATGGTTGTTTACGGGCACATTTGTCCCAAGACAGCCTTACTTTAGCTGAGTATGATGATGATGACGATGATGATGTATTACGGGCCCTTGCACTTCAGTCACAGCATCTCTGTCCATGCAGAGTAAATCTGCAAGCTGTTGCGCGCTCTAAGGATTTAATCCTAGCTTGATCCTTGAATACTATGAAATCCCTGAGCTTGGCTTGTAGATTTGCAATTCAGGGCTTAGAAGCATATATCTCATGTGCCTGAACCCTTTCTGAGCCCCAACCTCGACTCAGCCAAGGTTTGCCTCCGACCGGGTAAGGTCCCTCCCAGACGTGGTCTTTGTGGCGCTGAAGCACGACCTTTGCGCCCCTTGTGCTTAAACCATAAGTTTGAGCGACGATAGCTGGAAGAGTGACAGCGGTTTCAGAGAGACGTAAGGTACATGGATCATTGCATTTAGGGTTTGTTGTCCATGCTCGTGAGGTGAAGAGCAACTGTGCAAAACTACACGCATACCGGTGAGGTTTTGACGGGTATTGTGGTCGGGTCCTGCGTTTATTGCAACCTAAAGTAGGCTGGGAGGAAACTGCGACAGCGAGATATTGTGTATTTTCTGCATACTATACTGTTGCGGGCACACCTGGGCAGTAGCATCCTGCGTTCTCAGCCCCGGACCTTAGCTACCATTCGAAAGGTCGAGCGTCTTTCAGCTGGGCGAGGGAAGGTGTTGAACCCCGCCCAGTCGATGGACCCTGCAATACATCTAAATGTGACTTTATCAAACAGCCCCTTGTGAATGTGCAGCTCAGATGCCCATCATCCGGTTAAGGTTCTATACTCTTGTAACAGTTGTGCTATTCTCAAAATCATGGCCTCTTTGGGTTGTAGATTCTATTACGGCACCTCATATTTTGGGGTACCAAAACGGGACCCTATTTTTGGGAAGTACCATAGGAGCTATAGCCTAAACTCCTAGTATTCCCCTTAATAACCCCTATAATACTCCCCTATATAACGCCCTATGTAGCCCCCCTTTCTATAGCTCATGTGTTGAGTTTGGGATTTGGGCCCCCAGGCTGCCTTTGTCTGGAGAGACACCCCGATCTTGCGTTCTAGACGGCAAGCATAGCTTCCGCTCCCCAGACCTGAATGAAGCCCTACATCCCCAAAGGGGAGTATATACTTGGGTCCTAAAGTAGTTATTGTGCGAACCTCTTTGGGCCCCAAGTATATACGACATAACTACATGGACCCTCTGGGATCCCGAGGTCATGGACTGGGCCTCAAAGGACTTGCGACGCAATGCCTCGGCGATGCTGAAGTTTCTGCGTCACAGGAAAGACGTTTTTCCTTACGCGGCTAGGCTCTACTGATGTTGTGCTAGTTGCTTGGAATAAATGAAGTCAGACATCACAAAATGTCACCAGAGGTTATCTCACAATTGATATGCGTTATTGCAACTTTTTTTCGTACACCGGGACACATGAGACGGTTTTGGTTGGATGGCTGCGTTTAGATTGCGAGCTGCTCCAGGTTTGCTTTCTAGGCCATGGCTGCTACTAGTAGTACTTGTAGTAGTAGTAGTAGTAGTAGTAGTAGTGGTAGTGGTAGTGGTAGTAGTTGTTGTTGTTGTAGTAGTAGTTGTAGTAGTAGTTGTTGTTGTTGTTGTTGTTGTTTCCATTTTGTTTTCCATTACC
>CAJNIZ010020347.1:6830-23278 GCA_905231905.1 Symbiodinium pilosum | reverse complement strand
AGTAGCAGTAGTTAGTAGTAGCAGCATCAGTAGCAGTAGTAAAAACAATAGCAAGAACTGTGGTAATATCCTTGCCTTGTTTAGCGCTGATTGCAAGGGACAGCTGAACCAACTGAGCACATATGGAAGTTTGCTCAAGATCCTCCCTGTCACATCCCTCATGGAGATCTGTACAATCCCTTTCGAAGCCGCTTATCCTGTGATGCAGCTCAGGTAGACGATTCGCTCATAGCAGACCCAGCCTTCGTGAACGATGTCGGGGTAGATCCAAAGCTGGGAAGCATCTTCGGCTTAGAAAGTTGCCAGGAAAGCTTTCAGTTGACACGTGCTCAATCCTACCCCTGCAGCCTTGCAATGTAAGATGACGTGGCGGGAATGCTTTGAAACTGTAGGCAAGATTGTCTGGGGCGTTTAGTACTCCGCGTGCTATTCAGGCCTACATGTGAAGTCCTAAAGCCTCTGACTCAGAACAGTGAGGAAAGTTGGTGCTGGGCATTCTTCAGCGGAACTGGAGGCGCCTGAAGCAACCCTGAAGAGGATTGACAAACGTGCTGCGATTGAACCAAAACCCCTTAAGTCATTTGAAATGGGCAAATTCTGGTGCAGGTCTCTGGAGTATGCGCCTGAGTATATGAAAAGCGATCCAGAAGTCATCCTTACTGCTGCCAAGATCGATTGGCATGCAATTGAAGCTGGAACTGCAAGCTGATGCACCCTTTCCCCCTCTTTTTGTGTCTT
The DNA here is from genome assembly GCA_905231905.1 of Symbiodinium pilosum. Lineage (NCBI taxonomy): Eukaryota > Dinophyceae > Suessiales > Symbiodiniaceae > Symbiodinium > Symbiodinium pilosum. Next base: position 22,540 of record CAJNIZ010020347.1, on the reverse strand, counting down.
GACCAGGGGCCTTGGTTTTGAGGTTTGGCTTGGGGGAACCCCAGCTCAAGGCAGCATCACACACTACAAGGATCTTATATTGGAAAAGAATGAAAGTCATCTATTAAACAAACATGGAACCTTCACAAAGGGCCTTCTGAGGACTACTCTCCTCCTTAGAGGCGGCTCTATAGGGTTCTACAGTTGTTTGAGGGAAACTTGGGCTTCTTGTTTTGGGTGCCTTTCCTTTTGGAAGTTTCGGGTCGATGCCATTTGATGACGCTATTCGCTACACCGCGTCTACCTCCCGAACAACACGGTCTAGGAGTCTAGGGCCTAGGGCATGGGGAGAAGGTTGGGCCTATAATCTAACCCCCGTCCCCTACTAAGCAGCAGAGCGTAATCTATGGCCGCATATGGCCGCCATAGCGCTGACTGGAGGCCCACGTTCGTGGTGTCTTCAATTCCCAAGAACCTGCTTTAGTGTTTCATTGTTTGGAATGTACGGAACGCACACTTGTAGGCTTAAGTTGCGCCCATTTTTTCTCGCAGCATTCGAGAACTTGAAAGCTCAAATTTCGGAAGTAGCCTGCAATGCTTCTCCAAGATCAGGCTGCGTCATTAAGACCCTAAGTTGAAGCTTTGTAGACTAGCAGTGACTAGCAGGTCTACGCGCCACCGCTATCATAGGCAGAGTCTCATTGGGCCGGTGTTTTTGTCAGATAATTTACTGGGCAGAGCACCTTCTCACTGATGATTCTTTTGAAATAATCCCCAGATTCCCAAAGTCAGGGCTAAACCCATGCGTTGCTAATCTGTAGCCTCGTCCAGTTTCCACTATGCTAGAATACACCATAATATACCATAATCCACCATCATATACCAACAATATACCATAACATATCATAACATACCATCATTTACCATAATGTATAGATTTGTTTTTCAGATGCCTCTGACAGACTGGTGGTTTCTAAGTTCATACTGGGGCCCACAAGGCGCAGCAGTGAAGGTTTTGGGGTGGTTTAAGGCATGCTATAGTCAATGCCTTGTAGGAAATGCTGTTCCTGAATCAGCCAGCTTCAGATTTTACGGGGTTATCCTGGGAATCCAGTGCGGGGACCTGAACCTAAACCTGTTGAATATTAAGTTGTAAACCCCACGCCCGAACTCAAGGAGATGGTGGAAGATTTTTATGATTGCTGGTACCATCCGAAAATTGCATTGGCAGCCGTTGAGCAGGACTTTCCCAGGTTGCGTTCGTGTAGGACATGGACTTAGGGTGTGGTAGGGCAAGTCAGCGTTGTGGTTTTGATTGGCAATGTGGAGCGTGGAGCATCTGTTCTTCAAAGACATTCCTAGGCAATATCTGAAATGCTTCGCAGAGCGTCCAGGTCCCCAATGGTTGGGTACGGGAAAAATGGCCTCAGTTCTCCTTCCAGGCGCTCGTTCAAAGTGTATGTTGGATACTGGGGCCCGGTCGTGCTTTGGAGTAGCCTGACTTTTCAAGCAGGCAACCCTGGCCAACAAATCATGTCAAAGCGTCGGCTTCTAAACCCAAACTTCAAATTTCGAAGTCTCCACCCTGACTCTAAGCCCTTCACACTCAGGATCCAGAAGCTGAATCCTGAAGTGGCCACATAGTGTATGCTCAGACCCAGGTTGTGCATATAGGAGCCATATTTTTGTCCCAAAAGTCTGTACCATGCAGATGCGGGAGCCCAGTGGGCATAGCCCTAAAACTACCGTGGAAAGCCAAAAGGCTGGTTATCGGGGGTTTTAAATTTGAAGGCGAGGGTATATTTAGGGGCGTTGGCTTGAAACGCTTCAAGACCGGAGTGGCCCGAGAGACCCTAGGGATACACGGTAGTTTCCCAAAATAGAGGGACCCCAATATAGACCCCAAGATATTATGATCCTTGCTATGGGGCCCCAGAAAGGTACCCTTAATTTTGGGAAACCCTCATATGGGCATCACAAGAACCTTGCTTAGGTGCCCGGCCTCGGAAGTGAAAAGGCATTCATTGGTAGAATTGTAGAAGCTCCGAAGTGAGAGGCTACAAGACCCCATACCTACTCGTGGTTAGTAGGGAATAAGGAATGATACTATACAGGGATTATGTAGGGATTCTCTTCCCTTATTTCCTATGAACCACCGGTGGGCATACCTCCAGTCTTAGGAAGTTTTAATGTCTTGCTTCACGGCGCGCTTTGCACGCCACAACTAGTTCATGGCCGATGCGTAGATACTAATGCCACCTTGTGATCTAGCATTTGCCGATTTGCATGTGTATATGTGCTATATGGCTACTGCGCGCATGCATTGTATTTTTTACTTACATGCCCACGTGAATGCCTACCTACATACATACAAGCCTACATACAGACATACCTGTACAAAAAAATAATCGCACACATATAGAGAGAGAAGAAGAAGGGAGAGAGAAATCTACATGTATGGTCCTGGGTCCTGCGCTGTGTGTTCCCAGACCCCCTACCCTCCCAGGGCATGCTTCAAAAGTGCTGACAGCCACGGGGCTGGAGCCCCTGCTGGCCGCCATCCTCGTGACTGTCGTCTTTTTTTGATTCGGGTCTAGGGTTTAGGGGCCTCCATCCTTGTAATTGTCATTACTTTGTCTTCTCGCGCGTCAAAAGGACCAACAGTCACAGGGATCGGAGTGGTCCTCATCTTATATATATTATCTATGAACCTCGTGTAGAACCATGAACCCTTTACACTTTGTATGAACACTACAAATACAGTATATACCCTCCAAAAACCTAAGGTAAACAACAAGGCCTAGAACACAAGCCACAGGACCACATGGAGTGTGGGGATAATCGGTTACAAATCCTCTATCTTTAAAGATTTTAAACCCTCTATATGCCGTTCATAAACCTAGTAAACAAAAAACAAGACCCAAACCACAGGCCACAGGGCCATAGACCACAGGGGGGGGGAGGGGTTGGGGTTCATAGGCTGAATCGTTTACAAGCACTGCAAACCCTCTCTTAACCTTGATCTAACTCACAAGACCCAGACCACAGTTCACAGGACGACGGGGCGGGGGGTTATAGTTTAATACTGAGGGTGGTGTTGTAGGTGTTGTAGGTTCCTCCTGATTTCCAGGTATAAGATAGACACCATACCATGTGGGGGGGAGGGGTTGGTATATGTATATACATATTTGCATATATATGTATATATGTAGAGTAGAGAGAGATAGAGAGACGCGCTGTGAGTTCCAACGCTGCTGCCATGGAACCGGAAATCCCAAATCCTGCAGAAACGTGGGACTATATGATCCTCCAGCCGCGAACCCACCGAGCCAATCACTCTTTACTTAAGGAGTGCATGCTAAGTCAGATCAGTGATCCTACATGTTGTTTCTTGAATGTATAGCCTTGAATTGAGGGTTCAGGGTTTTCAGTTGAGAGACCTTAAAGCCTAAATGTGATGGCAGTTGCTTGCGCATTAGCGCGACGGCCCTACCAGTAGCAGGGTCTAGATTAACCTAGACCCCTGATGACTGACCCCCCTCACATTAATAGCGATTACAATAGAGATCCTCATATTAAGGCCCTTAAAAAGAGGGGTTTATTAATTACGGGTCTACATTATCAAGCTGCAGCCAAGTTGAGTTGCCAGTAGCAAGTGGAGTGCTGAAGCCCCAGGCGTCTTTGAGACCTTTATACACTTTAGGCTTGCTGGTGGCTTGCAGGGAATAGGGAATACAATCCCGATATAGGCTCCGTGTGATACATCCCCTTATTTGCCTCAAGTGCAGGATTACAAAAACATTCTGAATCTGAACTCAGCCATGCAACTTGGCTGCTCTTGCTGGTTGCCAGTACAATGTGGGGCCCCTAAGCTATAACTTGGGTTATAAGGATTTTTTAAGGGGGATAAGTATACATAAACGTGTGATTAATTATCTTTACATGATTTATTCGTATAGTTATGCAACTAGGGGGGCACCACACTGTGGAGAATAAGGCTCTGTTGCATGATCGGGGATACACGTAGTATAAAGGCTACCATAGGAATCCGTTCCTCCAATCCTATGATCGAACAGGAATGAGTGCTCAAGTCTTTGCTTGGGGCTGAGGGTTGGGGAGCGTGACGTCTCGGGGCTGAGGGTGGGATTTCAGGCTAATGGGCTGATGCCTTGGATGTGAGGGTTGCAGGTCCAAGGTTTCAAGCCTGAGGTGTATTCGGGTTTTATTTTCTGCGGTGTGCAGCTGTGATATCTAAGGCTGTTTCTTTAGCTGAGGGGGGCTGGGTTCACTGTTTGTGGTTTCTCTTGGTTCTGCTGCACCCGTCAAGTGACTAGCTGGTTTTGTCCCGTGGGAAAGGGCAAGACTGTAAGGAAGGCAATTCTGGCCCACCATGAGCCTATAGTTTCAAAGCCTGAGCATCACCCAACAATGTCTCAGAACTTGGATTTTAATTGCGGTTGAACAAATTAACTTATTTGAAGTATCTTACGGCTGCAATCCTTTGAGGGCTAGAATTCGACCGTCATCAACCTCATGAACCCCGCAAACTCACCCTGCAAACCCACATGCGACACCTATAAACCCTGAACCCTAATACCCTCATGCCCTACACCCTAGTTTAGATATGCTAAACCCTAGTACCTTAAATCCTAAACCCCAATGATTACCCTAAACGCTGATTGCCCCGCCAGCATAAAAGCAAGATTCCAGCCCAACGTCATGCAATCCCGTACGAAATGGAAACGATTACAATGGGTAATATAGGGTACAGAATATGGAGTATATGGGGATCTTAGTACAATATACCCAAAGCCATATTCTCTCTACTGAAAGGGGACTATAGGTTCTGTCCTTTTGACCAGACCCGCTGTTGGGGGCTTCAAGTCAGAAACTCCTCTGATTTGTACCCAGAATCTTCCGGTGCCTAATACGACCCTCGAAAAGTTGGGCGCGTATTCTTTGGAAACCACAGCCCTAAAATGCTAAGATACCAGGTGGGAGGATCTGGATATTGTGGTCGCGGCAGTCAAACAGCAGCTGGGCTTGAATAGGTTGCTTCTGAAATCTGGGTAATGTAGACCCGTGATTAAGAAGCCCACTACCCTCAATAGGGATTATGAAGTTTCAAGTATTAAGGCCTTGCAAAAGAGGGGGCTTACTAATCGGTCTACATTGGGAAATCCCAGTCCGAAAGTTTTCAAGCAGCCAGTAATGGAGTATGTGAGATTTGCAAAACTATGTACTTGTAGCTTTGGATCTGGGGGAAGTATATGAAGATTGAGTACTCGCACCTTGAAGTAATGTAACAGCGAAGTTGTAGCTTGCAATTACCAAGTCATGCCCCATGTAGCCCCTTACGGCCCTTCCCACAACCAGATTATTTTTACAGTGCCACTTCCTAACATGCCTAGGTCGAAGGGATATGCTTGTGACTTGGGAAGCAGATCAACTGCCAACCCTCTTCGACAGGGCCATTTCTTCACCCTATGTAGAATTTTCCGCTGTGCGTGGTTAAGACGTAGGGGTGATAAATGCCAACCTTTCCTCGCCGAAATGCAGTTGCAGAGATTTACTGGACATTCGCTAGGCTTGGGGGTCCGCCCCTGCGGTGCCTTCGGGCACTGCATAGCCAATAGAAGAAGAAAAAGAAGAAGAGGGAGGCGAGAAAGGAGGAGAATAACATTAACAAACTCATGACGGGAGAGATGGACGCGGACGCCCAAATAAAGCTCCCGGCCATATGCGACTTGCGCATCTTCTGATGCGAATCATACAGAAGAAGCCGACGAAGTTCCCTTTGCTGAAGAGCTCACAAACTTAATGCCTATCTCGTTAGAGTCATTCAATCCATAAAATCACAACAGCTACCAGCCCTACACAGCAAGCGTTTACTGGGCAGCACAGATGTCAGTAAGCCTGAAATCCAAGATGCCATGGCGTTAAGAAGCATTCGTAAGCTGTTACAGCCAGGAACCTCAACATCCTCGACGAAGCACCAGACTTCCTTGTCAGGAGGCCTTGGTCTGGGGAATAAGGCGATATACTGCCTGTATGGTCCCCATATGATCCATAGTCCAAACTTCTTAAACGTGGGTTATATAATAGGGGTTATATAGGTGACTTCTGTAGAGGTTAGCAAGGGGGATACTAGGAGTTGAAATTATGGCTCATACAGTATTGTCCCTGATTCCCCACTAGTGGTACGCTAAGGTGAGGTACGGTCAGAGGATCTGGCACCCTGGGATCTTCCTGAAGGGCGCTCTACGGAGTCCTTAGATAGGGAGCTTGAGAACTACAAAGTAGGGGTCCCTCCCTGTACAGGATTCAATAGCTTTAATCGTAAGACACCCCCACGTACTCTGAGAGAGGATGAACCCGCTGATTTGCAAGTGCGCCGAGCTTTTGTACATCATACTTGCTGGCGTTGCAACATTTTTGATTTTTTTGGAGGGATGACGCCGGAGGCTGTGGTCAGAAGAGGATGTGGTCCGAGCTGCAGTGTCCCAGGACATGCAGCTGCCATATGCTGTGGGATAGGCCAGGTGAATAAAGGGGTTCATGGTTTCTGCGGGCTACGCTCTCCGTTTGCTTGCTGTTGATGGCACTTTGCTGAAAACTGAAGAAGGGGTTGGTTGCTGGCCAATCTCTCTGGTTTTTCTGGCTTCACCAGATTGCTTTTGTATGGGTCACATGATGTTGGATGTACTTGCACACTTTGTATTCTCTTATGCAGATCCTGAGGTGGCCATCTTGCTTACCAAAGTCCCTACTTGCTCAGGGCGCTACTCAAGACGACCCCAAAACCACTACACTTCTAGCCGGTGCTAACCTAGAAGGTTTCGGGGTCCACTCTCTAATGCCCGACCTCATTCGACTCCTAGTTCAAAGGCCCAGCCGTTCCTCTTTCCCACATCAGCTCCCAGCTTCCACTTACCCAAGATTAGGTGGTTGAACAGTTTTTTTGTTGTTTGTTGCGCATGCTTGACGTACCTTACCCTGGGCTTAAGCCCTAACAATATTCAGGCAGATGCTTGGCCACCTGGCTCTGCGTTGGTCAACAGGTTTAGTTTCTTGCCTATTATCGGAAGTGCAGGTTAGGATGTAGACTGTTAAAGCCAAAGCAAAAGCAAAGACGAAACAGTTTCTGAGTTAACACAAAGAGAGAGGTCAATCTGCATCTCACCCCCTTGTAGACCTCCCACCCATGTATAAGAGAGGTCCGTTCAGAGTTCCATGCAAGTGTCGCAGGGGCCAGGCCCTTAACCCTGAATGCCTGCACGTCCTCCATATACCCAGTCCGTGATGTCGGAGGTCCCAGGGATCGCACCGAAGCTTGAACTACTTACACTCTAGACCCTACCCAGAACCTCCCATGTATTTCCTTTCTGGGTAGTATAGTTTATAACCCCTTGCCCAAAAAGGAACTACATTGGAGTCCTTGGGGAAAACCTGGGAAAAAGCGCAGGATCCCTCTGTAATGAAGAAGGCTGCCAAGCCCCTTTGGGCAGAGCGGGAACTTGTCCTTCAGGCGCATGCGGCTTCAGTACATTTGGGGTGCCTGCATACAGGGTGGTGCCCCTGAACTATAACCCAAGTTATAATTCAGGGGCCCCACATTGTAGGTTTTTTTGGCATTGGTGTGCTCAGGGCCTTTTAGGCAGATTGGTGTGAGTCGGGTTCAAGGACCCTTCTTTGGCGTGCTGATATCTCTGGTTTTGTTCTGATTCTGTTTCAGTTCCTTTCGGGAGGTACAGGGGTTGTATAGGCTTTGTATCCCAAAGGGTCCATGTAACCATATAGTATAACCCTTGGCCCCAAAGCAGGTGTACGGTACGGGAAACCCTTCGGATCTTAAGTATACCCTATATCCCCGCAGGGGCCCTTTGGGTATAATTAAGTGTTTCAGTTGCAGGACTGATGCTGGGCTCTCGCAAAAGCCTAAAGGCCTAAAGGTCCATGTAGCTATATACTGCATACATAAAGCCCAAAGGGGTTCCCATATGATTATACCTTTCGGACCAGGTATATACTATAGAGCTACATGGACCCCTTGGGATTGGGCATGAGAGCATGGACCCCCCATTCCCCCCCTCCATCCCAAGCACAAGTAGCGGAGAGTTTGACTTTCACGGGCGTAGTTGGCTATGGACATAGGGCCACTCATAGACATCACAAATGCCCATATCCCTTCCGCAAGGTGTTCGCGCTTACGTGGAGGTTTTAGTGACATTCTTCCAGTATCTGTACGGAAACTGCGGCTTGAAGACGCTTCCAGGAATGGCGGGCTCCGTGTTGGTTAGAATCCTATTCTGTCATGTCAACTTGGCGCATGTGCTCGGACGAGCCCCAACATGGCAGTGTCCGCAAACAGTGAGATCAACAGGTGGTGGATGGCAACACACGGCTGGTCTTTCAGGGCATGCGTGCCAGACACATTGGGATATCGATAGCAATTGGTTTTAAATCTGCTGCCTCGCATTCCCACCTAGGGCAGGATGAAGGAAGAGCTTCCTTATCTTGAGTGGCAAGAGCATTTGTGCACACCCTTCAGGTGAAAGGGCTCGGAATTACCTGCGCGCTCTGTTGCCGTGACAGTTTGCCGTTTGTTATGGCATTTGGTTGCGGGACTCTTCGTATCAAGAACAACCCGAGGCGGGCACCCCCATTTAAAGCTCATATAAGGCTTGTATAGGGGCAATGGGGCTAAAAGAGATCTATATAGGCCTCCTTTAGGGGTACCCACACGATAACTACCCACATAGAGTTTTTCTTGGTCGTAAGGCCTCCGACAAGTTATGACGTTTGAAGGCCTATGTAATCAGATGTCCACGAACAGCGTTGCAGACCCAAGTTAATTCGAGTATTGCAAAGGCCTGAGAAATCAGAATGAGATGCTGGAACATGTCGTATCATATTTTTCTAATGCGCAAATTAGGGGTGACTTTGCTTATGAACGTTTCTAGGTTTGGATGGGAAACCATACTTTTGATTAAAGCCCGATTAAACATCAGGTTTCTACGTGATACATCCTGAGACATCAGGCTTCTACGTGACACATCCTGGGACCCGTTGGGTGTGACTAGCCCCAGAACCCGAGCCTTGATAGCCATCGGACGAAGGCTTGCCGTGGTGACTGGACGATCCTGGGCTGCGCTTGCAGTAGGTTGTGGTTTAGGGTTTAGGGTCAAAATGAGCGGTTATAGCTTGCCTGCATATCTTGGATTGAGCACACATTTTCAGCCAACGCTACGGCATGGATCTTTCTCAAACTGCGCTTTGAAAATCTCTCGCATAAACCCCATAATCTCTCTGGACTCCCTATTTGCTGGTTTCCCTAGATAGGGGGACCCCACGATAGACCCCAAAATACTGCAATCCTTTTTATGGGGACCTCCCCCCCAAAAAAAGCATTCCTAATTTTGGGGAACCCCAGCCTAAGCATTCCCTGCCTGACAAACAGCCACATGACATGTGATTTTTAGGCCAGAAGTATGGGCGCCTAATATGCGCCCTTAGGCCTTTTAGGGGAATTGCAGGGACCCTTAAGGGTACATATTGAGAATATAGTAGGTATATTTTATGAGGATCCGGGGTTAAGGGCCCATGCCAGGGGCCCATGGTTTCAACCTCAGACAGGAGGGCCAGCTCAGAAAAAAACTCCCTCCGCGTCCTCCCCCTCGCCTCCTCTCCAATAATATTAATAGCCCCAAAATAATACCATTTCGCAGGGGTGAATAGCTTTATTGGCACGTGGGAGACAGATGTGACAACCATAAATTTCTTTGCTGCTTGAGGTCAACTGCAGCCAACTGGAAAGAGAAACCAAGTGCCCTAAGATCAGTATTGTTCAGCTTCTCACGGTCCTCCCCGCAGCCATTCCAGGACTTTTCTCAACGCACCGCCGTCTCAACCAGAAACTGCTCCAAACACTCATCAGAAGTCTTTCCTGGGCAGTTCAGTCAGTTACCAAGGGCTACTCTCCAAAACTGAAGCCCTGCACCGGGGCGACTGGGGCATTTTCCAGGCTTAGAAGTCGAGCCGGATGCTATACAGGGTTGGAAGCTTACGGGTCAAAGGGCGCTTTACCATAATGAGGAACTGGCCGCTTGAAGCGGTATGCCACCTCCAGCCACCACCCGAAGCGAACCCAAACAATCAAAGCCTGAGATCGCAAAAGCTCGTCTGTAACCCCACACCCTTAACCCTAAACCCTGATCGAGCTCTAAACTCACAAGCCCCAGAACTTGGCTTGCGAGGAAGTGGCCCAGGACTCCGTATCCCATCCGAAACCCTTGCAAGCCAAAACCCCGTGCATGTAGGTGGCAGCATGAAAAGCCCAGCCACCAAAAGGATGGCCGCTATCCTTAAAATGTGTGGCACATTGGCTTTCAGGGTAAATTAAACACATGCCTTTCCTCGCCACATCCAAGGATCATGGAAAAATGTCCAAAGGAACTGGTACGTACGCAGCCAGGATCGAATCTGGGGGTTTCTCAAGACTGGTGGCTCTTCGAGATCTCTTGGAGTTGGGGAATATCAGGATATGTGGGTTCGTGGTAAATAGGGGTCCCATTTTTCAGAAACCATAAGGTCCATGTGCCCAATAGATGGGTACTTGCGATTTTGCACACAGGCTGTGGTAGGTACATGACTGCTGGGCAACTGAACCCTTATGCAAAGGTGGGCGCGGGCGTTGGCGAAGGAGGGAAAGACCCATTGAGGGATCAGCTGTGAGGGTCTTCGGATGCTGGATAGGGCTGGGGTCTTTAGAGGTACACAGGGCTTCCACATCCTCGGGCTCCCACAATGGCCTGTCAGGCCTGGGACGCTCTAGATACATTCCCAGCGCGACACTTGAATGAACTCTGCACCAGGAATCCGGGCTCAAGCTATCCCGAAGGGTCCAAGTACCTAACAATTATAGACTTTTGAACCTTGACCCTTCAACTACCATCTACAATGGCGCAAGTACCCACTGTTCAAGACCCTACAGCCCCCATTTCAAAGTTGTGGAAGATTTCTCAGGTATTGGAAAGACAAAGACTTCGCCATCGCTGCTGTGGGTCAGTCTATAGACGCCATGATACTTGGCGGTCCGGAAGTGAGGTTAGTCTGTGGCTTTATGAGTGCTCTGAGCGCAGCTTAGGGCTTAGAGTAGGAGATCCCTGTTTACAAAGCGCACTGGAAGCCAAAACCCCAGAAATCCGAACACCACTTACTCTACGCCTGAGGCCCGTAAAACTAAACCCTACATGAACCTGGAAGTCATGCCAGTGAGCGCTCTCGGACCCCGGTGGAAGCTTCTTCTGGATGCGTGCGCGCATGTGCGCGCCCAGAAGCAAAACAGGGTTTGCTCGGCAGATTCTGGCGTATGGGGTTTAGAGTTCAGGGTAGGTACCCATTGGGGAAATATTAAGGTTATATTGGGGCTATACTGGGATAGTGGAAAAGACAATGGAAACTTGTGTAGTATATTTAGGGTTTAGAGGTTGAAACCCTGGTGTAGTTGCGTGGGAAACTTGCTGATGCTCATCGCGATGATGTCCATGGAGGCGTCGGTAGCTCACTGCACACGCTTTCATGTAACCCAGAATCCTCCAGTTCAAAAGCGAAGCTTCGTTTCTGAAGACCCCAATGCCCCACGCTGGGAAACCATAAAGTTTGTGCTTAGGGTCCCTATCATCCCTATATAACCCTATTAAATATCCCGTAAATTATATATATGCGATAATCACAATATATCCTGGAGAACTTACGAGTGTGAGGCTGCTATGGGGTTGACATGTTGCTCCGCACAGGGTTTGCTATCTTGCGCCCTCCTATAGGGGTCTGGGCTCCGCCAAGTAAACCCCAGACCCTGAAAGGTGCTTTATACACCCTGAACCTGAAGCCCACACGCAGCTCTCAACCCAACACCCTGCAAGCCTCAAAGTATAAGGAAGAAGCTTTCTGACAGCTTCTGGGAAGACAAGGAGATTATGCGCGTGGCCGCGAAGACTGATTACAATGATGCTTGCCGCCAACAAGCCTACACCTGACCGGCTCAAAACTGAATGCAATTCGACAGCCCGGTTTTCTGGCATGGCACCAAACAAGCAGATTTCAAGCGGAAAAAACATGGGTTTCCCGTCGAGGTGCGGCTCCCAAAACTTAATATCCGTGAATTTATTCGCAAGCCCATTGTTGATTCATGGGCTTGCACTTTGACCAAGAACCTCAAATGGTGCGGAAAAGTTGTTTTTGCAACACCCTATTTTCGGGCTCGAGCCTCTCTAGGTAATGTTGAGACAGACAACAAGCCACAGCTACACAGGCCCAGGAATCAGCCACATTAGCAACTGTTCACCCAAATGGCCATGGAAAGATATCCCAGACCCCTGATTCATAAACCCCCTCCCCGCAACAGGGATTATATTTGGGATCCTAAATCAAGGCCCTTAAAAGGAGGGGGTTCATTGATCATGGGTGTAAGGTTTAGGGTTTAGACTTCAGTAGCCTTGGGCATCATCAGAAACAGAATACTGGCAGCTGCCCCGCAGAAAAGTGAGCAATTGCAATGCCTCAGCCAAATCCTCTGCACTTGGAATTCTAGGCATCTGCATTTGAAGTACGAACATTGAGCCTCCAAGTAAACCTTCTGCCCAAGCCGTAAACTCTTTATCCGTCATTCTTGACTCCCATGGTCCTAAGCAGCCTAAGCATCTCTAGATCGTAAACGGGTTCATTGCTGGATATGGTCCGACGAGTATCCTAATGAGAAAACAGCTATATGGTAATTTCCGGAAATAAGGTGCCCCAATATAGACATCCAATTAGTATAGCCCTAAATATGAGGACTGCCAGAAAGGGGACCCGTAATTTTGGGAAACACCCTAAACCGCCTAAACCCCAAATCCACAACCCTAAACCCTATGCCCTAAATCCTAAGCCCAGAGCCCTGAAACCTAAAATCCCAAACCCTTACCATTCTCGAGGTCATTCACAAATGCTCAGCCTGGGCCCAGAAAGTTTTGATGGAAGACAGGGAGATCGTCCGCACCTGCGTGGCACAGCTCCTTGTACAATTAGGGTTTTGGGTTTGGGGCTCTGAACATGTAAGGACTTTGGGGCCAACATAGGTTTATTTTGCGCATGTGGGTCTCCCCGCGGTACATCCTTTGGCTCTGCGCAGCGCACCTTATGGGGTTCTCAATTTGTGGGACCCTGAACTCTGATAGCCTCAAAGATACCAAAGCAACAGCAACGTTTTGCGTGTCGGTGAGTAGCTCGGAGAACATACTAAGACATTTTTTCTATTCGAAAGCGGATTGTTTTTGGTAGTCGAAATATCGTGTCCAATCCCTGAGACTCCGGGTCCCTACACCGCAAACCTAACCCTATATGAAAACAAATAGCCCAATGTGGGTAATATTTACCGTCTTTGCGGCCTCATGTGGACGTTCTCGTATACTTGGATCCCTAGGGTAAGCCACTACAGGAACGGAATGATGCTTCGAGAAGCTGATGAAAGCCTGCTGTACGACATGGAGCTCGTTAAGCTTGCCGTGAAGCAAAACTGGACAGTGTAGCCTGCCCTGCTCAGTAGCCCTAAGGGTCCGCGTGCCGAATAAGCGAGTATGCGGGATTGGGGTTTTCTTGCTTGTAGAGTGGGCTTCTGGGAGTTTTTTGAAAATTGAGTGCTTGTGTGTGCCCTCTGAGCAGGGTTTGGAGTTGAGGGGTACTTGGGGATTCTGGAAGAAGTGCGCCAGTAGTTCCAATACAACGCTGGGGTTATGAGTCATGGGAGGTATTCTCCTTGCTACAAGTATGTGCGGGGTTTAGTGCTTTTGCTTTGTGATCTCTCGATTTGGAAGCGCAGACACTTTCCAAACCCTTCCGTTATAATGAGCCCTGCCCGTTCGTCACATGGAGAGTAGATTACGTGAGTTCCTCTTGAAGACGTTTTTCAGTTAGATGGCTATGCAGGTGTCAAATGCAGCTAATTCAAGGCACACGCGCCTGTCACTTCGTCTTTACATGCCCAATTCCCCTAAGGGTCCAAGTACCTAACAAGTATATACTTACCCAAAACCAATACTATAATTACTATTACCCAAAACCCGAGTACCTAATAATTGGGTACATGGAACCTTTGGGTTCCATCATTCTACAGGTGGGTTCCCCAGCTCTGCTCTACGTCAAGTAAGCTGCGGGGGACGGCAAATTGAATGGATTCCTAAGCCCCCCACATACTTGCAATCATTGCCTAAATGCATAATCCTTTTGGGGTTCAAGGCCGTTGTCATAGGCCATCCCTTCCTTGAATAGTGGCCTGATCAACACCGCCAAAGGCAGTTCCAGTATATGTTCGAGGGAACAGTCGTTATTGCGGGGGGAGGCAGGTGATTACACATCGGGGGTGTAAGCTTTCTGAGAAGAAACTGAGACAGCCAGTGGGGTCAAAGCCCTTCAAATTGGACCGTCACTCAATGAATGAACAGATTTACCCGTAGGTTTCCTAGCAGGCCATTATTCAATGAATGAACTGATTTACCCAGCGTTTTCCAGGCAGACTAACCCAACATCAAACTGTTATGTATACTTCCTAATACAGAACTAGTGAACCATACCCCCAGGCATGTACCCTACCCAGGCCTTAAACCCTGAACCCTAAGCGCCAAACCCTAAAATCTTAAAGCTGAGGATGGACAAAGTAAGCAAGTACTACCAGCAGGTCTACTGGAACGACGAGGAGCCTGGTTTGCTGCAACCACGGTTTAGGGTTTTAGGGGATTACATAGGGATTATATAGGGGTTATATGGGGTTACCATAGGGGTTATATATTATAGGGATAATGGAAACGAAACTGGAAACTACTATGGTTTAGGGTCTTAGGGTACTACGGTTTCAGGGTTTAGGGCACAGGGTCAAAGAGGGTTTAGGTTTTTAAGGGATGTAGGACATTGGGATCAGGACATAGGGTTCAAAGTTCAAGCAGGCTTATGTAGCCCCTTCGTAGGGAACCATTGAGCCAGACAGTATAGGGATTCAGATTCAGGGACGGTAAGAAGACTGATTGATACGGAGCGGCCTGAGGTATTGAGAGTTCTTGCGCCACTTCATGGAACCATATACTTTTGTAGTATTGTTTTAAACTAGGCCTACGTGGTCCAACATGGCCTGTATGTGCTGTACCAAACAAGTCACCCCTCTTGGCCTTTACCTTTGCTTTCGCAGTCTCCGCCCACAGCAGCGCAGCAGAACGGCAAGGCAAGCGATCGTACTGCAAGTAGCCATGGCAGCGCTTACAGTCAGAATGAAATTTGCAACCGCAGTTCCCCAAACGAGGAGCGCATTGGCTTACCTAAGAGTTCTGTTAATTGATGTCAAGACGTGCGACACATCTAACTTAGGAGGACCCCCAACCCTGTAATAGTGACTATAAAGGCTAATAAGTGCTATATTAGGGTCCGATATTAGCCCCTATTACAGGGTGGGGGGTCCACCTTCTCCCAGGGCCCTCAACCAGATCAGGACTCTGAGCCAGCCGACGACCAAAACTCTTCAACCTTAACTTACTGGTTCTTAGTAGGGAATAATTGCATATACCCCCTATGTAATCCCTATGTAATGTTTTGTTTACAACATACTAATATATGAGCCGGGGTCAAAATTACCGTTATTGTACGTTAGTAAGGAGGGTTGTTCAATGAGTAGAGATATGTTAAAACCACTGCAAAACGATACGGGG
>CAJNIZ010020336.1:74209-87186 GCA_905231905.1 Symbiodinium pilosum | reverse complement strand
AGGGGGGTTATATATAGGGTTCAGGGTTTAGGTCTAAATCTCCTCAAAGGCGTTATATAGGGGATGATGTAGGGTCTTGGTCTTAGGGTCTAAACACCTTAAAGGGGGTTATATAGAGAAATATGTAGGGTTTAGGATTTAGGGTCTAAACTCCTTAAACGGTTATATAGGGGGTTATGCAGGGTAGTATAGGCATATGTATACATATATATATATACGGTTCAGGTTTTGGGGTTTAGGGTTTAGGGTCTGAACTCCTTAAATGGGGGTTATGTTGGGGATTATATGGGAGTTTTCTAGGGGTTATGGATAGGGGTTCTAGGAGGTGGCGATGTCTCGAGCGCATGGTCTCAGCGCAACAGGCCCCATCTATGCCAATCTGTATATTCCCTAGCAGGGGTGTTTGCGATATCATGCAGGGCTTGTTTTCGGTTCCTCGAACCTAGGGTACCTTTTGATCAGCTGGCTTACGGATCTGTCGACTGGAGCCATGTGTGGTTGCGTATCTTCTGGCTTGATTTCCACACATGTTTACTCCCCGGGCTGCCGCGCACGGTAGTTTGCAAGAAAATTCAGGGTGCACTTCTCTTTATACATGATGCCTCACAAGTTCTGACATCCAAACCGACTCCTAATTAGCTTCCATCCATCCTTGCAAGGACCAAGACATACCCCAACCAGGCTGGCTGGGGGCGTTGAGAAAGTGGGAGTTTTCAAACATGGGGGCCCCCGTCTTATGGCCCCAATATATTATTATACCCCCAACATACTAACATATTCCCCATATACGATATACCCCCCCAAAATACAATAATGATCCCAATATGCTATTTTAATCTTTCTTATAGAGACCCCTTCACAGGCATTTTGAAAACATAACCCCTAGAGACCTCTACACATTCCCAGTTTCCCAGTCATTTTCCACTGTCTTTTCCACGTCGTTCTCCCTTATGGGGGGATAATTCCCTACATTTTAGGAACCCAAGGGAGTTTTTAACTATGGGCATTCAACTTCTTTACAATACCGACCCCTACCTCAATATTTAAATGCTTGGGTATACATGCTTCCTAGTCCCCCTAATTCATTATCTTCTTGGAAAATCCGCATGTGGAGACTGGCCATCTGATACACTTTGGCTAGTGACTTGCTGGGTTAGGGTTTTGTGTTTAAGGTCTAGGGTGTAAGGTCCGGGGTTTAAGGGTTTAAGGTTTAGAGTTCAAGGTTCAGAGTTCAGAGTTTTGGCAGGATTTCTGTTGATGATCTTATGTTGCAGCGCTTTGCTGTTGCTGGTGATGATACCATGCTCGTGGTCGGAGATTCCTGGACAGGGCAGTTACCTTTAGGGTTCTGGGTTAAGATCTAGGGCTCAGGGTTTGGGGTTAAGGGTTTAGGGATTCTGTTGGAAGTAGGCATTGAAAGTAGGCTGGTAATACAAAACATGCGTAATTAGGACCCCCTTGGAGTTCATAATCCGTGAATCTCAAAGAAGCGCCAGACCTGAGACCTTAAGGGTTAGGGTTTAGGGCCCCCAAATCCGAATTCCAAAGCCCTAAATTGCATACCCCAAATCCTGAAGCCTAGGCCCTGAATCCCGTAAACCCTTAAGCCAGAATCCTTACCCTCTACATATGCCTGTAGACCCTATAACCATCTGTTGAAATACGCCCTAAATTCAAATCCTAGATCTGACAGGATGGTTTTGATAACCCCAAGCCGCAAAACTTAGGACCCGGTATATAGTTCTAGTCCCCTTAAGTAGATAGAATATGGGGTATATAAGGATATTATTATAATATACCCGAAGCAATATTCTATCTGCCTAAGCGGGACTATATCCTTTGATAAGCATCGGGCCCCACCAAAACTCTGTTATGACTTACTACACATCGCCACATAACCCAGTTCCCATGTTTTTTCCACTTTCTTTTCTGTTGCGTTCTGCATGATTCGACCCCTCAGCCCTACAACCCCCTCAGACCCCCACATATAGTGGCATCCACGGTCTTTTCCATGGCTAAACTCACACAACATCCCTATACAACTCCTATAGAAGAAGTATGAAGCTCCCTTACCCCTAGCCCTCCCAATCCTAGACACCAATCCCCAACCCCTCCAACCCAAAACTAGAACACCCACATAATATCTATAAAGCCTTGGGATTGGCCCAAAACCCTAACCCTAAACCTCTCTATAACCTCTAAAAACCTTTGAAGATTGTCCTGAAACCCTAAAACCACTCTATAAACTTCTAAACCATTCAAGATCGGCCCGATACCCTAAGCCCCTATGTAACCTCTATACGCCCCACTGGAATGGCTCTAAGCTTTTGCCCTAGACCCTAAACTCCAAACCCCAACCCTAAACCCTAAACCCTAAACTCCAAACCCTAAACCCTAAATCCTAAACCCTCAAAAAACCCTGTGTCCAGGCAACCGCAGCCGGGACCTCCAGCGGCTTAGCGCTTGGGGCGCTGTGGTTCGCCTCGGGGCTCAAAGAGTGGGTTGATGGGGTTAAGGATTCAGGGTTTAAACCTTAGGGTTCAGGGTTTGCCGTTTAGGACTCGAGGTCTAGGGTCTGTAGGGTTTAAGCTTCATGGTTCTAGGAAATAGGGCCTAGGGCGTAGGACATAGAACCAGAGTTTACGGTATGGGGTTGAGGGTGTAGGGTCGAGGGTGTACGGGTGGTTGATGGTAGGGTTTACCTGAACACTACACTATGGAAGCCTTAGTTTTAGGGCCCACAAGTAGAGTGCATAAGCCTAAGAAACTTGGAGGGGCGTGCTACTTCTAACCTACCAGGGTCTTGGGCGCACAGGCTTAGGGTTTGTTAGGGCTTAGGGTCAGGTGTTGGGTGTAAAGTTCAAGCTAAAGGTTTGGGGTTTGTGGGTTGGTGCGTTATATACATGATAATGTAGGGGTGTATGCTTTTTGTTGTGGTGGAAGTCTGGGATGTTGTTTACGTAGGGATTGCCTAGAGTCTAGGCAATAGTTTAGGGTTCCCCGACCTCTGGCAGGATCCAAAATTTGTGTCCTTACAGAAACCTAGAAGAAACCTTAGGAGCTATAGTCTAAACTCCTTAAAGGGGGGCTATATGAGGGATTGATTCTAGAGGGGACTACAATAGGGGGATAACTCTTATGCAACCCCCATATAACATCACATACTCTTCTAGGCATCCAATAACGTTCAAAGTTTAGATCCCTTTGGGGTGGTGGGTCGTGGTGGAGGTTTCGCGCCGTTGTAAGGCGCTGGATTATATCCCGATCGGTTTTTGGATGGGTTAACGCCAGGGTTCATCTAGGTGTTCACGCGGGCTGTAAAAGGATTCTGTTCCGTTGAGAGTTTAGGGTTGCAGCTCTTTTTGTCCCACATTTCTGTCAGTTCTTAATAGGATTTGTAAGTTTTACAGGGCCTCCGGGAATTGTCGGCCATGGTACTGGCATGCTGGGCTTCTGCTGAGGGTTGAACACCAGTCGAAAAAGGTTCTGTTGCGGCAAAAGTAGCTTAAGCAAATTGGAGCTGTACTGTAGAATCCCAAACTGTTTGTTAGACGCCTACCGCCTTTTCTCTTTGCAACATGTAGATAGAGTTTATACCTTACGTACCCCAGTAGATTATCCCAATTTCCATGTCATTTTCCTTAGTCTTTGCAAGCTGATTTTCCGTTATTCCTTAAACTTACACCTGAAATCGCAGCTTCCATTTCGTGTTCCGTGGTCTGTTCCATTCACTCTCCATTAATCCCTAAGCCCTACGAATTCCTATATGAGCTATAGTCTGAACTCCTTTAAGGGGGTTATATAGGGGATTAGTACAGGGGAGTATTCTAGGGGTGATTAGAGGGGGTTACTAGGAGTTTAGGGTTAGGGTTTAGGGTTTAGCTCATATATTGAGTGCTGTACTTCCCTAGAGGGATCATGCGACAGAACCCCCAAACCTCAACAAAACACTCCCAAACCATGAGCTCTGGACCCTTTCTACTGGGCAATTTAAAGCAACCTCACCTCAAATAGTGATTTATATAGGGAATACGACCAAAATGGCTTTAACCTGGGATTTACATTTATTCTAAACTACCATTTAATTTTATAGGGCCCCCGCAACCTACCCTAGCAAACCCTCAGCTCAACCCCAGGTCCTTTGCTAATCCAGTTATTTCATATATACGGTTGGCGTAGGTTGACTAGCATGACTTTTGATACGGTTGTCTACCATAAAGAAACACATTGTGCAAACTGCCGTATCCCCAAACCTCAACCCTACCCGGTTAAGGGTTTGGGGTTTAGGATTTAGGAGTGTAGTTTCTCAATCCTAGCATACCCATGTTTCTACGAAATCTCAACATTACATGGCTCGAACTAAACTTGATTCCCGCCCCCTGACCTTCTGACTGGTTCTTTGTAGGGAACAAAGAAAATAGTATAAAGGGGGTATGCAGGGATTATATTCCCTAATTTACTACTAAGAACCAGTAAGCCTTGCAGCTCCAAGTTTATAAATACTACCGACACCGGCCGGTACCTACACTGGGCTCTAATATCTACAATACTCAATGGGCCCTGAAGTCTATCAACATTGCCTACCATGGGCTATTTGGAAGCTTTAAAGTCACCTCAGGCCTAAGCCCTAAACCCTAAACCCTAAACCCTACCCTCCCCCCCTTGAACCTAGAGCCGCGACCTTCAGAACCTTAAGCCCTGCACCCTAAACCCTAAACCCAAATCCTGAACCTTGAACCCTCAACCCTGCACCCTAAACTGAAGGCTGAGGCCGCAAGCCTAAAGGGGCCTTCTGGGCAGCCTCCATGGGCTCCTTCCAGCCTTCCAATCTGAATCAAAAAGCCTTCAAAAGCCACTTCAGAAACGAAAAGGAGTAGGTTTGGGTCTCATATGGCGTGGGGTGGGTGAATGTGTTGGATGGCCTTCCACAGTCAGGCCATTGCAGCACCTCGCAAGCCGTGATGCACTCGATATCACTTTACAGCTCGTCCTTTGCATGTTCCACCTAACATCACAGCAAAACCCTAAACCCTTAACCCTTAAACCACGAACCCTAAACCTAAAGCCCTAAACTCAGGTAGCTGGCCTGCTACTGGCCTCGCTGGTTGTGAACGCCGCGCTGTACCAGAACTGGCTCACAGGACGACATGATTGAGGATGCAGAATATCATTTTCTTGATTCAACCACTAAGAAGCACGCTTCTCAAATGGGAGTTTGTCAGGAGTCCGGTGCCTTGAAGGGCCTTATGTCTGGGTTCATGGAATAACCGGTGGATGCGATGGAGATGTAGGGGTGACAACCGCAATATGGGAAGCCTTCCCTTGAGAAAAGTAAGAACTCTTTTCTGGCTGCATTCAAAAAGATTTTGAGTGCAATGCTTTGAAGTGCCAACGGGACCTTCCGTGAGCCAGCAAGTAGTTCATTCCAACCACTGAGCACGCCGGAGTTGAGCAGGTGTTTCTCAAATGTATCACTGCCATGGAGACAATTTTGCACCACCCCGTATACTTCTATACCCTAGGCCCTAGGATTTACTATGCTTTGCCTATCTTAAGTGGTACCAGATGTCCTCAAACCGCGGAAGTATCACCCTCAGCATCCTGGGACTTGTTACGACTGTGGGGTTTGGGGTTTAGGGTTGTGAGGAGGACTGCACCCAGATGGCCTTTTTGCAGGGTCTGAATTGCCACACGTTTCAGGATAGTGGGTTGAGGGTTCTGAGCATGCTGGCAGGCTTTAAGGTTTAAGTTTTCGGGTTGAGGGTTTAGGGTTTGACTACAGTTTTGGAAGTGACTTCATGTTTTTAAAGTGATGCTGCAGAACCCCATTCTATATACCTGCTGGTAGTTGTGAGGCATGGATCCTCATCTTATCCCAAACCACCCCGGCAGTGTAGTAGTATCTATTTTCTTGTCCAACCCCTTCCCTAATAACAAACATTAGGCAAGCCCGGAAAACGTGAAACTCAAGGTGGGTAGGTAGCCTTACACTTCTGTAAATTCCCGCAATACCCCTCAAGGTCCCCTGAGACCTTAGCGACTACCCTACTTGGACCCATCCCCTTCAGGACATGGTAAAAAAATTCAGCTGAGACTGGAACCCCCAAAAGCCTAAACCCGCCACTGAAGCCTGCATAAAGGAGCCCCATTTCTCCCTTATACTCCTTATGCAAGTGTAGCATAAAAATGCCCAAACCTAAACCTGCAATCCTAAACCTAAAGACAAAAGCGCTAAAGCCCTATGCCCTAAATACCCTGAGCTTTACACCCCAAACCTTACAAGCCTAAAATCCTAGAATTGCTCCCCTGAACCCTAAACCCTAAACCCTAAGCTCCTAAACCCCACCCCCTGGGCTCTTGCAGAGGCAGTGCCCCTGCACCCAGCGCGCCTTCACCGAGCAGCGAGAGCACTCCAACAAGGCCTCTGGCTTCCCAGACCCCCAAAGGGATCNNCCATATGGGAAATTATATAAGGACTATATAGGGGTTATAATGGGTTTATATAAGGGATCTAATTTTTAGATCCTCCCAGGGGTCTGGGTTAGGGTTCATTCCTTTTGGGTTGAGGGGAGTGGAGTGTAAGGGTGTATGTGTGGCCTTAGGGTTTCGGGTCTTGGGGTTTTAGGGCAGAGGGTGTAAGATAGATGATTTGGGCATGAGGGTTTCAAGAAGAGGTCTCGGATGAAGGGTGTGAGGGTAGTGGGAGCACGAAGGCATACTACATGTTCCTGGGTCGTTGTGTGAGCATTTCCATGGTGTGATCCGTACTGGGGCAGGGGGGGGGGGACGGGTCAGGTGAGGGAAGATCTCCGTTGTCGTTTTGAGTTTTTCGCGCTCTCAACAGTGCCAGCAGTCAGAGGGATCAAGTGCCTGGGAGGCGCCATCTTCGCGCTCTGTTCACCAGATCTCAAAAGCTGCCAACAGTCACAGGGATGGGCAGTTTGGGGCGCAGTCCCGCGGATCTTGCATCTTCATGTCTCCAGTTTCTCATGAAGAGCTTATTCCTTTTGGAACATTCCATAACACCCCAAGAAAGCACTTCATAGCAATGATAACCATCTCTGTGCAGACACCGCCCTTGTTTAATACATGTAAGTCTGGATGTCATTCCCATACCAGATAAACTTACAAACTCCCTACATAGTTTTTTACTATCCCAAACCTCCCACCACCTAAACCCTGAACCCTAGCACAAACAGGAATGGGGGATGCCCCGAAGGAGACCTCATATCATCCGAGGAACTCCCCAGGGCTCCAGACTCCTTGCCTATTCAGCCTCCGTCAGCGATAAAGACTTACTGTAGGTAGGAAAATCTGAATTTAGGTTTCAGGGTTTAGGGCATTGGGTTTTTGTGGTTTAGGGCATAGGGTTTAGGGTACGGGTATTAGGGATTAGGGCTCCGGATTTCATACTTAATGTCAAGAATGGAAAGAACACGCATGCTGTTCAAGCTTTACGTGCAACTAGGCAGGCACCTGCTGGTCGTAAGAAGGCACTGGAGGTATCCCAAAATTAGGGATACCTTTTTGCTTTCTTTTGGGGGATGCATAAGGGTATGTATAGGGTTATATAGGGCTTACATAGGGTTTAGGCCTATGGTAAGTAAGGATTAGTGTATTTTGTGGTCTATATATGGGTCCCCCTTTAATGAAATTACCAAGTAGTAGGAAATGGTGGAGTGGATCTGTGAAGTAGCCCCTATGTAACCCACAATCTAAACTCCTTAAACGGGGATTACTTTAGAGGTTAATTAGGGGGGATACTAGGCCTCTAGACTATGGCTCATATAGTCCTCATGAATACGCCGGCTTTATTTTGTGGTGCATTCATTCCCTAGTAACCACCAGGAAGGTTGGTATTGCATCGCGAACCGTCACGCCGTTTCACGTTTCCACGCGCACCATGCTGAGCAACTGGTAAAGGGCATACGCAACCGTGCGGTCTTCTTTCATTGCACCGCTAAATCCTCAACCCTATAAAGTATCAACCCTAAGCCCACTGTCGATAAGCCACGCCATGTGTGGGCCTCATATGGTGTGTCTTTGCCAGGAGTTGAATGCATCTCGCGAACATGTGAAGGTCTGACTGTTACTGTGGCTTGGAAGATTATTACCTGGACCCCCGGAGTATGTAGAATAGTGCCCTTCTGGACGGTTTTTGCCTGATGTAGACCCATGACTAATAAACCGCTTCCTTTTGAGGGCCTAAGTATTAGGATGCCTATTAAAGTCCCTATTAGGTGGAGGGGGATTCATTTATCAGGGTCTACATGACTCTTTGGGTCCATTTATGGGTATCTTGCCAGCATATTCCTCAAAGGGGGTTATATAAGGGATTACATCGGGGACTATTATAGGGGTTATTAAGGGGGATACTGGGAGTTTAGACAACCCTAAACTCTAAACCCACTATAGCTCAATGAAGTTCATGATCCCAGCAGTGGCAGGTTTGACAGGGGTCACCTTGATACACGTGGCGTGGACACAGATGGTTGGAGCCTTGCATGTAGGGTTTAAGGATTAGGGTTTAGGGTATTATTGTGTCTTTGTTTACAAGTCTGAAATGCGGCTCGCTGTTTCAGCGGCTATGCAGTTGAGTGTTTTGTTTAGGGTAAGGCTGGTTGGGGAGCGCGTCTGTTTGCAAAACAGGGGCCGTTTGGGAGAGTCGTTACAAAGTCCTTGTGCAAGAAATCCAACATATTTTCACATACCCTCAGGGTGCTGGTTCTCGACAGTTACCAGAACCACGGTAGGAGTAGTGGCCATGATGAATGCTGCTAGCCATGGCCGCAGTTGATTAGGGTTTAGGGTTTAGGGTTCAGGGTTTAGGGTTTATTTTGTGCCGACTTGATTTTTTCTTAGAAGTGAAAACCCAAACCAAAGAAATCTGATGATAGGTACCCTCCAGAAAGGAAGCCGTGGCAATAACATTGAGAAATTATCACCTGGTGCATTCGCAGAATTACCTTCAGACAACCCTCTAAAAAGAACCATCTATTTCTTGGCATTTCCGATACATCCTCAGTGCTCACTAGGCGCTGACGCAATTGGCGTTAAGATGGACAGATCCTCAGGGATGCATACTATCCCCTTCTACATCTCCGTTTAGGGTTTAGGGTTCAGGGTTTAGGGTTTCTCCACATCTGCCTAAGATCCCCATGATTACCTGCCTCCTAAGAAGTCCTTGGGACTTAGCTTGGACCTTAGACCCTTAACCCTTTGGGATTCCCTTGTGTTCCAATTATAGGTACCTAAGGGTTAACCCTTAGTAGGGGTCCTAAGTGCCATTTAAAGAAGATGCATCTCCTAAACCTGAACCCCCATTTCAAAACCCTAAGCCCCAGGTCCGCCAGCCCCAATCCTTAAGTCCTAGGCCCAAAGCTTTAATAGCTATAATCCCTAAACCCTAATAGCAAAACCCAAAACCGTAAACCCTAAACCCAAACCCTACACCCTAAACCCCAATCCCTAAACCCTAAACCCCAATGCCTAAACCCTAAACCCTAATCAGTTAACCCTGAACCCTAAACCCTAAACAGCACTTCACTGAGGTGATGGGATCCCAGATCATCATGATTTCTGTCCAGGCAAGAAGAAGGCTTGAAGGGGAAAACGGTGGGGATGAAGGGGTTGAGGGGTTTGTGGCTTAGGATGGTTTTAGGGTTTAGGGCTTAGGGGTTAGGGTTTAGGGTTTAGGGATTAGGGTTTAGGGCTTAGGGTTTAGGGTCTAGGTCTTAGGGCTTAGGGCTCAGGGTTTAAGGTTTCGGTTTTAGGGTAAGTTTAGGGTCTGTATCTATGTGGGGAATTAGGTTGTAGTCGTGTTCATGGTTTAGAAGTCAGGGATTAGGGTTCAGTGCAACAAGCTGCAAGTTGCTTTCGTGGGTTATTACGCATGTGGCTTATGAGGCTTTCTGTCTGGCAAGGCAGACGGAGGTTGTGGGAACCCTAAACCCTAAACCTTAAACCTTGGGTACTGCCCCACCCAGTAACAGTCTATGTTAGGGGTCCTATTCAGGGCTATACATAACCATATTATAAATATTATCCAACTGTTACTGAGGGGGGGCAGTACCCAACCTAAGCCCTAAACTTAAACACCCTAAGGGTAGTTCTTGAGACCCACCATGTTCTGGAACTGTTTTCAGCAGTCGAGAGACGCCGTTTCCGAATCCAAAGCCTGAAAGACTGACAACCCTAAACTTTCCCCAGACACCAGAACCCTCAATCCTGACAGCTCTGAAGCCATAGTACTGGATGACAACATCCGCCCTGGGAGCCTGTATTTTTGTTTCGGGTACAGGGTGCAGTGTTTGGTGTTCAGGGTTTAGTGGCCTACAAGCCTATATGAGCTAAACCCTCTATACACCAAACCCGTAACCCTGACCCCCAGCTGCAAGTAACAGAGTAGTTTGCACTTTCTTTTCCACTATCTCCTGAACCCCATTCACTGTTATATAACCTCTTTAAAGGGACCTGATACATCCCTAGTGTATCCCTTCAAATGGATTTTGTATGTCCCTATGCAGTCCCTTTTTACGGGACCCTATGTATCCCTTAACACCCTGAGCTTCGTGGAGGAGGTTGAATTTACCTGAACCCTCAACCTCAAGGGCCCGGACTAGGGGACCAGAAATAAACCCTAAACCTTACATCCGACTTAGAACCCTAAGCCCCAAAAAATTAGAACGGAAAGCCAGTCTTCGACCTGCAAGGACGGCGGTAGCCAGTCGCGCAGGGAGCTCAGAACTGAACTGGCATTCATTTGGGTAAAATTGTAGCATTCCGGCAAAGAGCTTCAGGGTGTAGACTTTAAGGATTTAAGTTTCAGGGAGTAGATTTTAAGGGCTTAATTTTCAGGGTGTAGACTTCAGGGGTTTAAGTTTCAGGGTGTGGGGCTAAGGGTCTAATTTACAGGGTGTAGGCTTTTGTAGGGTTTAGGCCTCCAAGTCAGTAACATGCAAGACTAATGTCGGATTTTCCGTACTCACGGACTCAGGCCAAGCAGATTGCTCAGCAATGCTTTGCAAAAATCCCTCAGTGCGCTTTCAACTATAGCTGTTCTTCTTCTTATTGTTATAACTACATCGTTAGTAGTACTGCTAGTATCACTGTTACTCCTATCACTACTAGTTGCACTATTGTTACGATAATCCTTATTACCATGAATAGCTTTACAGTATTATTGTCATCATGATTATTCTTAATATTACTGCTATTAGGGTGCGCGGCATCATTGTCATGGTGATTTTTTTTGGGAACATGAGGATCGCCTGGTATACGACGAGGAGCTGCCTTATCCTTCGATGGTATTTCCAGAGGGTGAAGGCAGCAGACACATGGCGGAGATTTGTGCGTAGCTCCTAGACCACGACGTTGGCTTCGTCAAAAGAGCCTGATAATGCTTTGCATCCACCGGCTGGAATACTGCCTGAATGCCTATGCCAAGGTATGTGTTCCGGGCGTTTCAAAGAAAAAACGTCGCCGCAAGGGCACTGAATGCATGGATGCTCTGGTTGTCGAATGCGCTCGAACATGCACGTTTCCGTGCTGTTTTGGGGGTTTCCACAACGACCTCTCTGTTGGTTTACAGGTGTAGGGGTGACAGACGGGCTTTGGGTTAGGGTAAGCAATAAGTGCAAATCCTGAGCCTTAAGCCCTAAAGCCTAAAGCCCTCAACCCCCTAAACCACATTCGCCGAACATCCCATGTGCAAACCTTCTGACTATCATTATTACTACTATTACTATTATTATTACTGTTATTGCTACTACTACTATACCCTAAACCCTAAACCCTAAACCCTTAACCCTAAACCCTACACCCTAAACCTACTGCTACTACTATTACTACTATTAGTACCTATTTCTGTTGCGTTTGCAGAGGGGGCTGTGGAGATGAGTTTTCAACTTCGCGGTGTTCAAGCTGGAGTGTGGGAGGGAATGCGCGCAGAAAAAAGGGTTTAGGGTTTAGGGTTTAGGGTTTGGGGTTTAGGGTTTGGGGTTTAGAGTTGGGGGTTTAGGGTTTAGGGATTTGTACATATATGGGTGCTTGTCAAAATTATAGTCCCCTTTTTGGATCCCTATTATAATATGGCACCTCATATCTAGGGTACCCAGAAGAGACTATAACTTTGACAACCACCCATATATAAACATAAATATACATGCTCTATACAGGTATACTCATTGGGATCCACTCCTCCACTCCCTCTTCAGCATGTTGTCACAGGGAGTTGATCCGTAAACCTTGGATAGTGCCCCCACTCAGCAACAGATGGATGATGTTTAGATAAGGGCTATATATATATATATATATATATATAGTCCTCAATATTACCCTCAATATAGATTGTTACTGCGTGGGGGCAGTACCCAACCTGAACCCTAAACCCTACATTGTGAGTCAGGCTGGATCTCGGGTCGAGCCTCTGATTTCGATGGCGACGGCTGTGAGGACCGTACTCATTGGGGGAATTCTAGAAATGGGGTCCTTCGAAGGGGTCATATAGGAACGCGTGGGGACATCTAGGAGTGATATGGGGATGTTCAATTCAGGGTCAGGGTTTGGATGGTTTTGAATTAGGGTGATACCAGCCCAACAACAGATGAGATGAGGATACGGTTTAACCGGTTTTTGAGGTTCAGGATGGAGAGTCGGGGGGTGGATCCTCATAATAACCTTTGTACAAGCAGCAATACACTACTACTACTACTACTACTACTCCTACTACTCCTACTACTCCTACTACTCCTACTACTCCTACTGCTACTACTACTACTACTACTACTACTCCTGCTGCTGCTGCTGCTGCTACTACTTTTCCTACGGCTACTATTATTGCTACTACTACTGCTACTGCTGATGCTGCTACTGCTCCCCTCCCCGACTAATTATACACTTGTACATGTGGCGTGTGCAAGCCTTGAAGGGGGTGGGCTGGAGGGTCAAAGGTCTCTGGATTTGGACAGGTATGCATT